>CM050326.1:3048230-3198230 GCA_027475135.1 Bactrocera correcta
ACAATCGACAGTTATTTGTAGTAACTAATCAAAGCGTCTACCATGTGCATATGTGTGCGTGCATCAGAAGCTGTGTGAGTTTTGACTCAGTCATGAGTATGTGTGTGTGAGTGCATATTAGCTCTGTGCACCGAATTTTTAGTGTGTGAAAACTGTGCTCTATTAATATAATCATTTTGTGGTATTTTAGGCCACTTTGGTAATCAATCAATGCGTTATGCAAAGCTTATGTATGTATGTATATGTATGTGCGCTTAGTGGTTTGTAAGAAATTATACGGGCATAGGAAGCTGATAGAAAGATTTTTCGGCTATAAAAACGGTAAAAGATCCTCAGCTTTGACATTTATTTTTGTAAACAATCAAAGCTTTTAAAACTATATAGGTTTTTATACATGAAAAAAAAAAAAAATGGAAGCTAAGTAAGCTTTTAAAATTTTGGAGGATTTTATATATATTTTTTTTGAGAAGAATACAAGCTTAATGAGCTTTTAAAGCTCTTTCTATCTATCTTGAAAGCAGCACGAGTCAAATGAGCTTTTAAAACTTTTTATTGCTTGACAAATATATTTTTTTAAAAACATACAAGCTTAATAAGTCTTAAAAGCTTTCTATGACTTATTATTTATTTTTGAGCACAAAAAAGTTAAATGACCTTTAAAAAATGTACATTACTTTATAGATATTTTTGAAAAAGCTTATACAGCTTTTCAAAGCTTTATAGAATTAAAAGAACTAATAGCTATATGAGCTTTTAAAGCAGTATATATCTTTACATATTATTGAAAAAAATGCGAGCTTTTATGAGCTTTTCAAGCGTCACATATTTTTTAAATCAAAATAATCTAAATGAGTTTTTCAAAACTTAATCAATTTTAGCAAACAATACTAGATTTGTACGAGCTTTTAAAGCTTAAAAACTTGGTCCCAAAGTCTTAATAAACTATTAAGTATTCAACGAGTTTTTATATTATAAAATAGGTAAAATTGAAATAATATTGCGGTATTTAAGGAAAAGTTGTATGTCAAGTTTAAATTAGTTGTTGTTGTTTAAAATTTTCATTTTTAAAAGTCCTCATAAAATTGGTTCAGATGAGTGTTGTGGATTATGTTTGAGAGATACTTGAAACATATGGTAAATGTAAAAAGACAGAAGATTAAAGCATAATACTATGGATTTTTTTCCTCAAGTTAACTCTGTGAAAACAGCGATCCTCTCTAAGATTGCCGAAAAACCAATTGTATGCCCGTAATATTTTTTCTTAACATAAACGTTTTGAGTTTGAGCTCTTTGCAAATATGTTCTCAAAAATGTATCTTATCGCTCAATTTTGGTCTTTAATTTCTCACTTGGTATTTTACCCTCCGCAAATTTTTTATTCATTGAATGGCATATAAATAAAGACTTTTCATACGCATTTTTTGTGAAGACTTTTAGCTCCTTCAGCGAATTTTGTTTTATCTCTTCAATCGACTGAAAACGAGTTCCACAGAGTGGCAATTTTAGTTTGGGGAACAAGAAAACATCACGTGGAATCAAACCTGGCGAGCATGGTGGTTGATCGATAGTATTCATTGCATTTTGGCTCTAATTCGGTTACAATCATGAATCGATGCGATGGTGTATTATCATCGTGTAAAATAAATGACTTATTCTTACACAATTTCGTCCGTTTTCGATGTATGTTCTCACGCAAACGCCTCAATATGGCCAAATAGAAATCGTTATTGATCATCTGACCCTTCGGCACAAATTCATGATGCACCAAACTACGAATATCGAAAAAAAAAAAAAACAAAGAGCATCACTTTGATTTTTAAGCGTGTTTGGCGTGGTTTTTTAGATTTTGGCTCATTTTTTTCTCCCATTCCGATGATTGTTGATTTGTTTGCATGTCGAGCTCACAAACCCATGTCATATCGGCACTTATAATGCTCTCCATGAATGTGGAATCAGAATTTACACGATCAATTATGTCCAAGAAGAACTGTTTAGGGTACCCTTATTGAAAAAAAAACAGCTTTATTAAGACAAGTCGAGCAAAAATGCGTTTCATAAACAAAATATCCACAAAAACATTCCAACGGACTCGCAAGAGAGATCGAGCTCTCTAGCCATCACTCTAACACTTGTTTGACGATTTTCAAGCTTCCTTCTTTCCTTCACTTCTGAATATTTTCAGGAGTGAATAAGGTCGAAGGTCGTCCAGAACGAAGTATGTTTTCAACGATCTCTCGTCCGTCTTTGAAGGCCTTGTACTACTTGTAGGCTTATGTTTTTGATATAACTAAATCACAGTAAGCATTTTCCAATATTCGTAATGATTTCACATACGAAATTTGGTTGCAAATACGAAATTTGAGACAAATTCTTTTCCGATATTTTTATCCATTTTACTATAAATATCACAACACACTGCTGGGGTTTGCCGACTTAAGCAGCTGCTGTAAACAAACTGGTTGACAGATCGCGTTGATATTGAGCATAGAATTAAGAACAGTCCTGGAAACTTAGAAAAATAAATGTTTTTGAAATGATGTATAAATTGGCCATCCCAAAAAATGCTTATGAAAAGAGTTTTAAGGGCTGGAAAATCTGTAGCATAAATATATTACATCTGCTGGGGATTACTTTGAAGTCAAAGGAAAAATAAATATTGGTGAATAATATTTTTTTTACAATTTGAAGATACTTTTGTCCCAATGTATATATACATACATATCAAACATAATGAACCTAAGATACTGCGGCCGAAACAAAAAAACTGATATTGTTTTGCTTTGATGAGGGTTTGTGGACGCTTGTGCTCTGCAAATTGGGTCTGAAAGTTGGATTTTTAATTTTTAATCTCAAAATCGGAAGAAATATTGAAGTTTGTGTAACAACGATTGCTGGTCTAATATTTTAAAACATTTCATGATAACTTCAACTTATTTTTGGTCCTAAGCTGCTTTAGCGCAAGCTTCTGGGACTCTTACTATTAATATTTTATTTTTTATGTTCAATCCTTCACTTGGCCTTAGAAATTTGAATATAGTTTTTTTAGTTGAGTTAAAAAAAAAATAAATAAATAAATAATTATTATAAATGTTAAGCCAGTTATTTCCTTTTTAATGCACTCTCTGCAACACTGCCTCCTATAGTTTTTTTTTCAAACTCTTTCTTATTTTTATATATATTATATATTCTTATTTTTCAACTTCTTACTCATTCTTAAATATCTCAAGCACACATTTACACACAAACTTTATTCTCCTAATATTGTAATTATAATTAATTGCTCTGCTGTTCGAATTTAAATGTGCGAGAAAATTAGTAATTTTTCTGTGAAATATTACATTTCCACTTGGCATAAGTTTGTGCGTTTGTCTGTGAGCAATCATGCTGGCAAATTGCTGCTATGCTTCACATAATTAGTCAATATTGCCGCGGCAGTTTCGTTGCGGTTTCCTCACGGAATTACCAAGCCCAATTTCTAAATATACCTTATCTATATATATACAAACACACATACTATCAAAGCATATGCACACACATGCGCTGCCAAATAACTAATTTTAGCTGCCACACATAATTGTTGTTGTGCTTGTTTTTTTTTTTTGTACTATATCTGTTGTAATGACGAAATATATTGTTGCGCATATGGCCTACTGCTACCTACTGCGTAACTAAATCAAGGAAATAAATATAGAAGCACACAAAGCTACCAAAAATAGTTACAGAAAGCTGCAAAGCGCTTAGAAAACCTAAAAAGTCATTACGAACGAAATTTGTGAAGACCAACGGCCAACGGTTGCTGCCTTCATATCGATTTAGCACAAATTTGTTTGATTTATTACAAGATTTTACGGTGCTGCTATGAGTATGTATATATGTATGCACACAAATAATATATAGAGATGTATATACATATGTGTGTGTTTATGTAGTTGTATAATGTGCTTCTGGATTTGTTTGCTAGTACTCTTCGAAAATTTCGGTGTAATATGTCTTTTCATGTTTAGTTTATCAATCGCCGAGCGCCACCTTGCGTCGCACCGGCTGCGGCAGCCGCCATCGTTTCAAAGATGGATCTCACGCAGGGCATTGACGGCGCAAACGCACGAAATCGAAATGAAATGGGGTCGTCAGTAACATTTGCAATTTACATAGTCAGCTCGGTGGCATGATTGTGTAAATCGAACATTAAAAATGTGGTTAGGTATGCGCGAGTATATCTGCAATACATTTTTGGTGAATTTCTGTTTGTTTTTTTGTACAGAAGTTTTCAAGTAATGGTAGAATACTCAGTGGACTAAATTATATAATTTTATCGGTTGTTAAATGATTTCATGTCTTTCAACGCATTGAATTCCAAATTCATCTATGCATAAGTATTAGTTAGAAGTAAGCAGAGGTGTTGCTGGTATCGATGAACTCTAAAAGCAAACTCAATTTATAGAACAAAATCCGACCGATAAAAAGTGGGTTTCAGAATAGGTAGTAAGGATGTACTGTTTTTATAATGAAGTTGTTTGTTCGTTGAATGACTATATCGGGTTTCACTGATTTAACCATGTTCTTCTGTCAGCTATTTTTTGAGTTATCGATCTCAAATTTTATAATCGTTTTTTTTTTTTCCTCAAGCACTTGTTCATATGTCAGAAATACTGATATCCGACCATTACAGCATATAGCTGCCAAACAAACGTCTTCTTCTGTCACACTACCACCGATGGTTGGTCCGTGCAGAGAACACGAAACTTCGCCAGTTGCCTCTATACTTTGTGATTTCACGCCAGTTATACATTCGAAGTGCAGACAGGTCGCTACGTAGTTGGTCCTTCGTATGGATGCGTGGACGCTCTTGCTTTCGTTGTCCACTCATGGAATCAGGTCGACATCGTTCATATTTTTGCGCTGTATAATAGGACAGGAATAAATTTTCATGGAGTTGAGGGACCTGCTTTTTGATTGCCTACCTATCCGAGCATCTGTTGGAAGAATTATGTCGTCGAACAAATAGCTCTTATCAATGCTGCCAAGAGCGACTTTGAAATCGTCAAAAAGGTGATGGGTATCGATCTGTATGGCAAGAGTCTTCTCCAGGATTAGACTTATTGTGAAAATCTGGTCTAAGAAAATGTTGACAGGTCTAAAATCATACTGATAAGGTCCAATCAGTTTAATTACATTGGGCTTAAGTCACAATACTATCCAAAGAATGATTGGGTATGTATGCCTCCGACCATATCTTGTGTAACAGCTGGAGCATACACCTCTCCAGCACCTCGTAGCCGGCTTTAAACAGTTCAGGCGGTAATCCATTGATTCCCGAGGCTTTCTTACTCTTTGTTGTTGCCGCCTGAGAGTTGATTTCCCCTCGTCTTGGTCGAGTGGTGGGATGACAATGTTGTCGCGGTAGATCGCACCATCAATCTTCCGTCTGTCGCAGCACTGGTTCCGCCATTTAGCAGGTTCGAAAAGTAACCCCTCTAAATTTCGAGCTTTCGCTTAAAACAAAAATTTTAACAAAAAATTTTTTATAGAACACATTGTTGATATTTTTATTGTTTTAGCATTCGGTCCAATTATTTTTGTATTACTACTGCCCATTTTCCAATTTCTCCCAACTAAAGTTAGTTTAAAGCAAACAAAACTGACTTAAAAAAGTTGATTAACAACAACAGCAACACCTTCAAGCGTTACATATAACTGATCAGCGTTCGGTGGCTGTTGTTGCACCACTGCATTGTGCTGCCGCACTTTTACGCAGCTGCAACAGCCGTTCAATCAATCGCCAGCCGCCTCCAGTCGGTACGCCGCGCGCCTCCCACTTGCCTGCACACTCTCACTCCCTTCCCCAGTCCGTTTCACAATTGTTGTGGCTGCAGCTCAGCTGGTTCACCGTGCGTCCCGCTTTTCATCCGGTTGCGTCGGCCTATCGTGTTGCAAATTCATTTCAAGGTGCTTTTTTACAATTGCCGCTGTGTTTGTTGTTGCTGCTTTTTGTCAGTTATTGCATTGTGCACGTAAACTTGACATTTGTTGGCGGTTTAATTAAAGCAAAAACAAAAACACAATGCCGGGCATAGCACAGAAATGAAGCAAAAACAAAAAGGAAACAGCCGCAACTTCGAGGCTGAGGTTGAGGTTCTCTCCGCATGCAAGCGCTGTCGTTGACTACTGTTGCTATTGTTATTATTGTTTTTTATGTTTGCAATGCTTTGTTACACTATGAGCATGTGACAGCGCTCACGGCAGGCGGTATGTAGAGCAAAATTTCATTTATTTTTGCGGATTTCGCATTTAATTAATGCGGTAAAAATCAATCGAGTGACGCAGCGACATGCTGTTCTCACTTACTCTTGTGTGTATATGTATGTATGTATATGTAGATATGTCTGCCTGTATAGTACTTGTATATAAACCATAAATTGATAATTGCTGAAATTGATTACTCATACGACACGTTGACAATATCGGAAAACCACTTTTCGCCTTCAGTGTTGTATGAGCCAATTCAGTGTTTCCAACATTCATACTTCACAACAATATAATTATCCGGGTAATGTTATAATTATAAAGAAGGATTTTCCATTTCAGAGCAACATTTGTTAATAATAGAACTTAAAGTGGTTAGGAAAAACCCATGTCAACACTGGGTTGGGCTTTTGGAACGAAAATTACTTAGTCCTGAACTCATCCTGTATAGTTTTAGTTATGTGATATACATATTGCAATATTGACATTCTTTTACCCATTTAATTTACCAAAATGTCGAACAAGTGGCAACGCTTCTCACAATTTTTTGAACCACACGTTATTTATACCTTTTTGCTTTGATACCAATTTATTAAAAACTTGTCAAGTTGTAATAACTTTTTTTGTAACAGGTGGCAACGGCACGCAAGCGTTTTTTTATCTAAAATATTGTTTAAATTTTTTTGATTTTATATTCTTTTTATATAAGGTATTTTTTCCAATTTAGAATAAAATTTTTTTTAGGTGGCAACACTTCAAATTTTTTTTATCAGCACGCTCGATATACTTATTTTGGATTGATATCCATTCTTATGAACGTGTTTACCTTATCTAGTTGAAAACGCATTTTCATAACAAATTCAATTATTTATTTTTAAGAGGTGGCAACATTTTTAATTTTTTTTATTCTGTTTAGATATTAATTTTCTAATAACTCTATTATTGTTTCATATAACGTGCTCATCTTATCTACTTGAAATAAACATTTTAACAAGTGGCAACACTTCTGATATAATTTTTCATCTACAAGCTTGCTATACTTATTTTGGTTTTATAAACATTTTCTAATAACTCATTATCTTAACAATTTTAAATATTTATTTTAACAGGTGGCAACGTTTTGGAATTAATTTTTCATCTGCAAGCTTGGTATACTTATTTTGATTTTATTACCATTTTCCAGTAAGTCATTATTTTTACAACTTTAAATATATATTTTTTAACAGCTGGCAACGTTTCTAAACAAATGTTTTTAATCTGATTAGATATTCATTTTCTAATAATTTATTATCTTATCAACTTGACATAATTTTTAACAGGTGGCGATGTTTCTCAAATAATTTTTTAATCCGATTTTATTTTTATTATCTCATCTACTGGAAATATACAATTTTTAATTGGTGGCAACGCTTCCCGAAATTTTTTTATCTCCAATCTTTTTTAAGCCTTTTTCGTTTTATATCCATATTATATAGCGTACTCATCTTATCAACTGGAAATAAAAATTTTATCAGGTGGCAACGCTTCTGGATTTTTTTTTTCAGCCACAAGCGCGGTATATTTATTTTGATTTTATGTCAAATTTCGAATGATGTATGTATTATCTTATTAACTTGAAATATATGCATATTTTTAACAGGTGGCAACGCTGCTCAAAAATTTTGTATTCCGTTTACTTGTTTAGCTTCTCTTATTCGATATCTATTTATTAATAATGTGTTATCTTAACAACTTTTATTATATATTTTTTTAACAGCTGGCAACGCTGCTCAAAAATTTTGTATTCCGTAAACGTTTGTAGTATTTTTGGTTTGATATTCAATTCTTAATAACATTTTTATATAATTTAGTTCAAAAAAATCTTTAACAGATGGCAATGTTACTCAAAATATTTTTCCTTAAGCTTTCTTAGATCTCAATATTTTTATTTATTTTTGTCATTCCTTTGATTTATAATTTTATTTTTTATGTTATTCTGTCAGTATTCTATTAGGTATTAGGACACCTTCACCTAGAGAGGCTTTATATAATGACAATCGACTTAGCATCTCATAGTTTTCACAATTTTTTTAAAAACGTCCCTTCTTTAAAACTATATGTTTTAAAACTAAAATTGGCAAAAAATCATAATTGCCGGCACCAGTTTTCTTGGTCGTATGAAATCGTTGGCAGTTACTCACTGAGTACTACTGGTGCCGTTGCTATTTTTCCAACTGGGATCACTTGCATGCTGAATAGCGCAATCATTACCCGAATCGATCGATTCAACGAATTATCTACGATTTCGATCGCTTCACTTTGCAGCTGCCTACTTGAAAACGCTAACTGCTCAATCAAATTTTCGGTTTCGTTACAGATTCAATGGAAACACTCCAGCGACCTGCATATGTGTGTCAGCCAATAACACCACACAAACAAAGTTGTATATTCACGCAGTAGTATTATTGATGTAACTGCGCGTTTAACGGTAACATTTGTTGCTGCCGTTATTTGGTGTTGCATTGTTGTTTTTTTTGTGCTCTTACCTTGCTACCAATTGATCGGTGACGCAGATAAGCCCACATTTAGGAGGCGTTAAAAATTCATTAAAATTGCTGTTCAATACCGGTGTTCACTGCATGCGCATGTGTATTTATGTGCCTGTGTGTGTTTCACACATTCATAACCAAAAGCTCATATGGTCGCTTATGAGTGGTGCGCATACTTTTGAGGCTTTCAATCATATTTCCATGTGTGCTGTGCACTATTTTTTCTACCTTTTATTGACATATTTTATTGCGGTGTGCTTGTGCCTGAGTTGTGGCTATTTTTCAGCGCCACCGCCGCCACCATTTTTCACTTTGACATTTCAACAAAACTGTTGTCAGCTTCATTTCAGTGCTTGGCAGCAATCAAGTTGCAACAAATGGTGCTCCACACCCTCGTATCAGTGCGGGTTACAAAAAATGTGCATTCATTTAAAAGGAATATCTATTTCACTTGCGCGCATGCGCGCATAAGTACATCTGTGTATGTTTTTTTATTTTTGTCAGCACTAAGTGTTAGTTGGCGCTTTTGTTCTCACTTCAAGTAGCTTTTAAAGTAGCCCTGCTATGACGGATGTTTGATGCTTATCGACAGTTAACTGAAACTGTTGTGTTTTTGCTGTTGTTTGATGACGCAATATGTGGTTATGTGTGTAAGTGAATTGTTGTATATATTTATGTATATGTACATTCATATTACTTCTTCTAAAAACAAGTAAGCTGTAACAGAGCAGGACTGAAACCGCTGAAAATTATGAAAAGTGAAACAAAAAATAGTAAAATCAAATCCATTATAGAAGGCGGAGAATATAAAATGGGATCTGACGTCAAAGTGGTTTAGTTTTGAAGTGCAAAAAACGACTAAGTTCGATTTCGGAAAAATCCACAATGTCTATGCAAAAAAGTTACATCTCATAGTTTTAGGTAATAAAAATATTTACAACTTTTTTACATATGTATATTCACATCAACAAGACCTCAAAATTTCTGTGAAAAAAATCAATAAACTAAGTTTTTGTTCTTGCGTTTTCATCTTTTACATTTTTTTGTGAAATTTTTTTATTTTTGTTATATTCTCTGCCTTTCTCAGTGCGCCTCATCTTATTATTATTTTCTTTTTGGTTTCAAAATTTATCGATCCGTCACTATTAAGTGCATCAAGCTTAAACTATTAAATAGAGTTTACTTTAACAAGAACTGTGCACTAAGTTAAGCTCAACTACTTATTTTTTATAGTTCAATAAAATATTATTCCAGCCCAAACAATACCAGTTTACAGATATAAAATTTTTATTTGACCTCTAACTAGTCTGAAAAACGTCAAACTTATACTAGCTTCTAATTAAAAGTTAAGGAATTAATAATGATGTTTATATTGAACCAGTAAGCGAGCTAACCATTTTTTTTTTGAAAATTGTTTAACTTATATCAGAATGACATACAATACAAACAATACAATATACTAATATACTATTTCTGACCGAAATTTGGCAACTGACATCTCTTATCAGCAATCAAAAGACTGTTTGCAAACCAACTGGTTATAAAGTCCAAGTCCATATCATCCAATTCGGACCAAAGATATTCTGTTATCATTGAGCGATATTCCATTCACAGCAACGTGACCAATGACGCCGCTGGCCCATAAACCGCAACAAACCGCCATATTTTCGGGATATTTGATATTTGACTCGTGGAGTACGTATGAATTGCTGCCTGACCAATAATGCATACTTTGCTTATTGATGAAGACATTCAGCCAGAAATGAGCCTCATCGCTGAAGATGATTTTTCGATGAAAATCCGGATCATTTTCAAGTTGTTGCTCGGCCTAATTAGCGAACATACGACGATTTTGGTGGTCAACCGACTTCAGTTCTCGCTTCAGTTTGATATCGTAAGGATGTAGAAAAAGATCTTTTCACAAAATTTGCCACAACGACGCCACAAAGATGCCAAACGCTTGAGAACGCCGTGTGAGAGATGTAGCTAGTGGCAGCAATATTCTCGACACTACGGGCACTTCTTTGTGGGTTAAAATTTTTCCGCTAGTCGCTCAGTTGATGAGCTGACCAATTGTCCTGACACTGTCAAATAGCCACAACTTGGATGACGACCATAGTGGCTAACGTTGTGCTCTTCAAGTTGCGGCCACTGAGTCCGAATTTCGGTAGTAAATTTTAATAATTTCGACTCATTGTTGGATCGTATATCTTTTCAAAATGAAATAACAAATCTTACCGAAGAGAAATGTCAAAAGAGCGAGAAAAATATGGCGTCTTTTGCTGTCCTTCTCGGTCTACTTTTATAGCGTCGTGTTGAAAAATTTGTTATATATATGCAGTAATAAAATTTTTTTTATTTTTATTTTTCTCCTTTGATATGCATTGTTGTTTGGTGATAACAAAACAAAAAAAAAAACCATGCGGGCCATGAAGAGCAGAAAGCTTGCTACAAGTCTGTGAGTTTTACACTAACGTTTTTTCGTTAAGTTAACAAAAACAAAATTCAAAAGAAATCAACAAATTTGCTTTGAAATCGTCAAACTTTAGCTGTTAATATCTAACGGTAAGATTTACGAAAAAATCATACGAAGCTAGTTTGTGGAGCATTCAATTTCCACATAGAAAAATACAATTAGAAATTATATTTTTTAGAATAAACAATTGAATTTTACAACAAAAAAACTCAATTTGCCGTAAAGGTTCGAAAATTCCAGAAATCACCCGAAAGTTAACTTTAACCTTGAATAACTCTTAAAGGAGTGAATATATCGAAAAATTGCCCAGACATTTTTTGTAGAGCATTCAATTCTGTACAAGAATATGACTTTTTTTTATTTCTACAAACCAGAAAGTTCCTGAGAAAAAAAAAATATTCGTAAAAAGTGGCAAAATCCCATGTAATTTCATTGGGAAATGTATCGTGTTTGGGGCAAGGTTTATGATGAAATTTGAGGGCTTTTTATTTAGATGGAAAACTAAAAGTTTAGGGGGCGTCTCGTCAAAACTAATTAATTTGGTAAATAACGGACACCCTAATACATATACATATATGTATTTCTTAAGTTAAGGGATTATTCTTATCTTTCTGAGAAATTAGTCTATTTACCTAAACTAATCTATACTAAAATGTTGCGAGTACTCCAAAAAAATTTTGTAATCAATAATATATAAAATGGGTGCATCGTGTTACTCAAACGCGAACAATTCTGCTCTAGCAACATAGTCAGACATACCATTATTTTCATGAGGTATTAGCGAAGAAATATTAATTCTGAAACTCCAGACTTATCACACCACTCATACTTATTACAATTATTAAAAACAAAAGCGGTTTGTTACTAATTTCTTATCAGAACTAGATTGTATATAGTAAATAAGTGCGATGCCACATATAAAAACTGGCTCCGTAGCCGAGCAATCCTTCATCTAAGAAACATTCCTAATAGGAGTAATTTTCCATAGCATGCGCATCTTTCACGATCGCCACAAACAGGTGTACTTTTTTTAACCAGAATAACTCGAAGTCAAGAAAAAAACAACAACAAAAATAAAGAGAAAAACAGAATAGAACAAAAATAAACTTGAACGCCAC
Source organism: Bactrocera correcta (assembly GCA_027475135.1). NCBI lineage: Eukaryota > Metazoa > Arthropoda > Insecta > Diptera > Tephritidae > Bactrocera > Bactrocera correcta. The sequence continues at coordinate 3,060,596 of CM050326.1, forward strand.
TTAATTGATTACTTAAATTGGGCTATAAAATATAAATGCGCTTAAAACGGCTAATCGCATCAGAAGCGATTAATTTCAAGCGAACAAAAGGAACCACACAATAGATAACAATATCACCGAAAACCAAAAACAACTACAGCAACAACGTATAAATAGCAAAATAAATAATAACACAAGAGAATTTGGTTAAAAAAAAATGCTTCAAATAGTTATTTATGTGAGCGGAAAAAATTAAAAAATGTGACTGAAATAAATATTTCACAAAGTGAACTAGCGCGGCGGCGAGAGAACGAGGAAAAGAGCCAGCGAGCGAGCTTGACTGCGCAACGAGCTAAATCACAGTGCGTGGGCAGCGCTTTTGTTTATCAGCAAACCGAGAAAAAAAAAAACAAAACCAACAACATTAAGAGTGAATAATGAATTGGGTAGAATAAGTATGTGTAAGTATACGAAAATCATATTTATCAAATGTCAATGAATAACAGAGGTATTACCGTCAAGCTAAACAAAGAGCTGGCGTCACTGCGCATGCGTATCATGGCGCATTATGCCGCGCTCAAGTCCGCACACATTCACATAAACGGGCATGAAGAGCATGAAAAGTTCGCTATTGCTTTGTAGATGCGTTATCTGATACTAGACTAATCGCTTTTCAAGATATAAAACCTTCTGCGCATATACATATATATGTACATATATGCTCTTACGAATGTATTTTTATCTAACTGTGTGGCTCAAAGCGCATGCCACACCATTGGCGATAAGTTACCCTGTACGAAATAGCTTGAGGTTAGAGCTTAAAACGTTCTCTGTGGTTAGATTAAGGGGGTATTCTACTCTAGAAATCAAATTTTGGGCAGTTTTTTGAATTTTATTAAAAAAAAAACAAAAATATTTTTACTCTTCATTTTTTTATGGTGTTTTTATTGATTTTTATTGTATTCTCAAGATGAATACAGAAAAAAATTTTACAAAAAAATATTAAAAATTGGAAGGAGGGAGGAGAGACAGGAGTAAAAAAAATAGCGCATCTTGGTGACATTGATCCTGACTCTCCTGTTGGTCTGAAAAAAAAATCAAAAAGAATTCTTAATCAGTAAGGATGCTGTTATAGTCCGGGAACACGAAAAAAAATTTTTTTGAAAAATGGCGACTGCCTGAAAATAAAAATCATTTTTTACGCTTTTTTTTTGAAATTCCTGAACTTTTTTTAAACAAAAATTTTTACACGAACAATGAAGGATAACATAAAGAAGGTTCGCACAAATTTTCAAGTAAATCGGTTATATCGAACTTGAGATAATGCTGGTACCGTGTGGAAAAAAGTAGTTTCGAGAAAAACGCGTTTAAAGTTTAGGAGACAATTCTAGTGAACGCGGACGTCACCTCATAAAATCGGCTGTTTCTCCGAAAATAAGTCGAATTTTGAAAAATCCTTCCTTTTTGAAAGTCTAAACTTTAAATATATGAAAAAAATCGATTTTTTTCAAAATTCTAGAGTATAACACCCCCTTAAGTCAGGTTAAGCAAAATGGCTGATCCCTCAGCATGAAAGGGAATTACACTTAGCCTGTTGTCTACAGTTCTTTACGAAAAGTAAATTGAACGAACTATTTTCTTAGTTATAAGGCTAAGTGATCCAACAAAACAATAAATATCATTATAAGTTTGAGTATGTTCATATTATATGCTTTCAGTAAGTCCCGCATACCTCATTTATAAATCGGTGCTTGCTTTGGCAGCACCGTAAGCTACAGTGATCTACCAAGGTGCATTTATTATGCCTAAAGTAGTATTCTTGATTTTGTTCGGTTAGTTTATATGGTAGCTATCTGTAATAGTGACGCGATCTGAGTAATTTCTTCGGATATTGTATACGCCAAATTTCATTACAATACCTTATCAAATAAAGAGGTTATTCAAAGGAGAACTTCAGTACGATCGGTCAGTTTGAATGACAGCTAAATGTTGTGATGGTCCGATTTGAACAATGTCTTCAGAGATAGCATCATTATCTTACCCAAATTTCTTGAAGATATCTCGTCAACTGAAAAGACTTTCCATACAAGAACTTAGCTCCGAACGTTCCATTATACTGCTGCTATATGTTATAGCAGACCAATATCGATCGTTCCCACATATAAGAAGCTTTTAGGTGAAAAAAGGACGGGTGTAAAACTTCGAATCGATATTTCAAAAACTGAAGGACTAGCTCACATATACTTGTTTTGAAATGAACGGACAGACAGACGTACATGACTACATCGACTCAGCTCGTCACGTAGATTATTTCTAAACAAGTATGATCTTTTTTACACACTGACCAGGGTACATTAAGTTTACCACTAAGTTGGCATCACCCAACAGGAAACGTTTGAGACCCTATAATATCGAAAAAATCATGGGAATAAATGAGCTTCTGTTATTGTAATTTTTAATATCACTTTAATTATTTTAAAATTATCACATTATTCGGCTAATTTCCTGATTTTTTCCTACTACCTAAAAGGAGTATGAAATTGCTGGTAATGAACTAGTGCCGAACTAGTTAACTCTCAAAACTTTACGTATTTTTTCCTACATGGTACGCCTGCAGCCTTTTTGTTCATTTTGTTGCTGTGTATCTTCACTATATTTTAAAGTCTGGCACTTTACGGCTTCGTATCCGTCGCTTCACTAAGCTGCTGTTAATTTGTAGACAATTTGATTAATCATATAATTATGCATATTAAAATGCTTAAATGATATTAATTTACTCACTGACAGCAACAATAATGCAGTAACAAATGCAAAGACAAAACGGTTGAAAAAAAAATCAAAACCAGAATATAAACACCACTAAATGGTCGCACACCCACACACGCATACACACATAAAATGTCGCGCTGCTAACTGTGCCTTCCTGCCGTGTTTTGCTCATTGAATTCAGCTAGCTGCTTGAAATATTTGGTCACCAACAGTTAGTTCTGCCACAAAAGAAGCGACAACAGCTAAAATTAACTGAGATAAAAGTCAACAATAACAATGCGGCGAGACACAGAACGAAGCGTGCGGCCTCCTACGGCGCGTCGAATTTTCAATTAGGCAGCCATGACAATAACTAAATGCCGCAGTTGTGCCACTGGACGTCCATTCATTAAGGGAAATAAGGTTTAGGCACACACATACATGCAAATTTATTAGTGTTGGTGGCACTTTTGTGTGGGCAGTCTGTGTCGAACTTGTAAGGTGCAAAGCTGTGAAGATAAATGTTCTTGCTGAGTGCTTGAAAATGCGACTTTTCAACAATCTTTTTTTTTATTTTTAGTTATTTTGTCATTTGTTGGAACACAGCACACTTTATTTACCTAATAATCAATTAACAATATTATATAGTAGCTATACGAGTATGGCGGTATTTGTAGTTAACAAAGTGTTAAAATAGAAATGACCATTAGATAATCGCCCAACACCTTTCGCTTTTTCGCAAGAATTTACTGCAAAAATAGTATAATTAATAAAAATGAGAACAAATTAATATTTTAGAGGCTCTCTTATGTTTCCTTTGAGTTTTACAAACATGATGACAAACTTAATCTATATAATATAGTTTAAAAGGTCTTAATTTATTATATGTAAATTATATGTACTATTGCCGAAATAATGTTCGAATGAGTTTCTTACAGTATCCTACACTACCATCTGATCGAATTTGAGTCAGACAAGTCGCGCGGTAACCGGACCTATTTTTTTTTTCTAGATTTGTATAGGATTTCTTATGTTCATGTGAAATTTGATCTCCAATGTCTATTGATGTACGTTTGGAAGTTTTTTGTTTACGATGTGAAAAATTTGACTGTCGATTTGAAAATACCGTAAAATATCGGTCTGAGTATGGTGTTTCATATGAGTAGCCTGTTCTTTACATTGAGGCGGGAGAAGCCAGTATACTTTATATCTGAGCTGGGTGCTCTTGATTTTTAGGTGATCTTTTCACGTGCGCCTATTTTCAATTATAAGCCCAGATATCTTGCGCTTCTTCTTGTTGGTAGCAACTGACCATATAAGGCTGCTTGTGCACATATTTCGTACCTGAGTGTATGCACTACTTGCTTGGACGTTTCAGTATTAAAGCCAATGTTTCATTTGATCAGCCTAGAGGGATCAATTGCGTTTGCAGTGTCCTGAAGACGGCAGTAAAATTGCTAATCGAAGCCAACAGCGCACTGTCATGTGCAAAGTTTGTGAAATTGTGGAGAAAGGGTTAATCATTGAGAGGTCAGCTGTATAGAAAATGTATTGCAAAGGCGCAAGAAAGCTGTCTTCAGTTACATTAAAGCAAATGAATCTCAGTTTCTCAAAATCACACACCAAATGTTGTCCAAATATGCAAATATGACTTCAGCAGCAGATAAGGCTTTGGAATATTTAATTTTAACATATATACTAGGTCTTCATGCCAGAACTTGTCATCCAAATCTTTCACTCTGTGGCATTGATCAATTATGGGATGTAACCCCACACAGTTTCAAAAAATCGAAATTTTTTTATCTTATTAAATTCTACAATTTCTCTATAATATTGCCCTAAATTTTTAAGTTGATCTGACTTATAGTTTCGGAGTTACAGCCTTGAGAACCTGTGTGCTCAAGGCTAGCTAGGCTAGGTGGCGCCGTCTTTAAACGCGTTTTTCTCAAAACTATGTTTTTAAAGTCGGTTCTCAAGATTTCTCGCGACCTACTCAACCGATCTTGATGAAATTTTACACAGATCTTCGAGATATCATTTACAAGATCTTGAACGAAAGGATTTTTTTATTACAACTATTTAAAAAAAAAAATTTTGAGAAATTTTCATCGAAATTTGCATTTTTTTTATAAAAACGTCTGCCAAAAATGGAATTTTCATTTTTTTCCTTCGTTCAATACCTAGTTTATTGTCTTTACTAAAAAAAGTATTTTTTATTTTTATTTTGGATGATCCTAAAAGAAGTTCTGCTGACAACGCGGATGCACCTTTTTTCCGAGGGACTGCCGGAAATGGCGTCGTAATGACTGCCGTTTTGAGTTTTTTTTTTGAAAATTTTACAAAATGTTTATTAAATATGAGTCTTTTGAATTAAAAAAATATGTATATTAAAATATTTAATTTTTTATATGTAAAAAAAAACTATTGAGAAAAGTCCGTTTTTTGCCCGAAGAAACCCATGTAACCTCTTATCCCACGAGCTTTTTAAAGCTAAACTATTGATCGGGGATGAGTTGTTTCTCCTCCAGCAGAGGTGAGTCTACGCTAAAATGTTGTTTAAAATATTTGCGAAATAATTACCAGTTCGATATGAATTGAACAGGCTTCAGAATCAATATTATCGCAGCATATTTTTATTGAGAAGGAAGCTTTGCACATTACTTCATTGGACCACAGGTGCCTGTCTCGATTGTGGTTACTTTATGTGGAGCTTGCAACAGAACAAGTGGTGATGTTGGGCTCTACATTGTTCTCTAACCTTCGAAATTTTAAATGTTTTCCAAGCATACTTATGGATTCATTTATTATTATTTACTTTCAGCTGAACTGCGCTATGTTTGTATTATATGAAGCTCGAACAGGTGAACCTGTCTATTTGTCTTGAGTTAAAATCTTTCGAGATTGCAAAATCAGGATTGAAATTTGAGGTTAAAGTCCAATAAGTTCGTTTACTAGCTGACTGACATGTCAAGTCTTTGTTCCAAATGTATTTCAAAAGTGCTTTGCCTTGGGTATTTGTTAGCGATGGGTCTCAAATAACCAGGTGATTTGAAAAAGGGGGAAAAAATGCATAGTAGATTGAAATCTATGGAAAACGAAATAACAAACATCAAGGGAAAAATAGTTTTCGAGCGATCTGCGGTCGAGAAAAAGAATGGTTTATATCCGGTATATTTTCGATGAAACTACGAGTCTAATAAGAAAAAGTGTTTGGCAAAGTTCTAGACAATGAAAATATCTATAACTTCTGTATATAAACTTTTTCTCATAACTTTAAAGTTTATATGTAACATTCATATTACCAAATTTTAGTAGTTTCTGCTGGTGTGCTTTTGCAAAAAGCTACCTGCTTGGAGCGGAACTGCGTCCAAGAAGCATCAGGAGGTCATTCCTCAACTACGTCGACGACATCAAACAATACGCCGATCAGACTTCGGACGCAACTAACTACTGACCACCATTCGCAGTGGAGACATTAACACTTTCACCGACTCCCTATTAGTAAAACGCGTATTTGGAGTTAAACCGCTTCCCAATGCAGACGAAGAGCTCAAATTGCCGCGAGAAATGATTGTAATCCTTGCGCAGCTACGTTCTGGATGATCGCAGGTTAAACTCCTACTTATTCAGAATTCGCCCTAACATATCAAATTTGGCACCCTTCTCCATTTGTCCGACCCCGTCGAAATAGCACGTAGGTCCCATTGGATGACGTCGACGAAAACAGTATCAGTTACAACAACAACAACAACGATAGTAATAGAGCTTCAGGGTGGAGCCTGCTTTAGAAGCTTCAAAAAATCGATTTTTTTTTCTTAAATCTCTTTAAAAATTACCTAAGAATATGTCTCCAAAGTTATAGATGGGAATTCAAAATATAATCGAAGCTAGAAGGGAAAAAGTGGCCGAGCGTCTAGCAGATGTATAAACGCATGGGCAAAAAGCGAAAACTTTGAAGCGCGATTTCTCGGTTTTTCATTTTTAAAATAAGAATAGAAAAAAACTAAACGTCGTATGGAATTGGGGCAAAGTTTATTATATTTGGCATTAAAGTATCTTCTATTTAAACTAAAAAAACTAAGAAAAGTCAAGTTTGAACATATTTTTAAACAATATAAAGTAAAATTTTTTTGATCAAAAACCACTTTTTTTCAATTTTTAAAATTTTTTTAAAATTTTACACTTTTTTTGGAACTTTTTTAGTTTAACTAGAATATAAATTAATAAAAAATATGAATCTCTTTGAACTTTTTGTTTCTGATAGGAATTGCGTCCTGCATCCTGCCCGCCGTTCGACAAATGCACATGCGAAATGCATCAGACAATTGCTTCCCAGAGGCAGAATATCAAAGATTTCGTATCCAAAAAAATTGTGAAAGATGTTTAAATACGTAGCTATTAACCCTAGAAATTTCGCTTGAATCAATTATTTCTTTCCCTCCCAAAAGAATCGTCAAAAAAATCGATTTTTTGAAGCCTCTAAAGTAAAAAAAGTTTTTGGTTCGGTTAACCTCACCCAAGCTGTCATTTTTATGCCACTAGATCTTAAGCCGAGCAGAAACCGATGTAGTCAGAGGCCCCTCTGTGCGTTTCTTTGATAAAAAATCAAAAACAAATTCATTAAACATTTTAATGTTTGGAATAAATTGAGTCTCTATGAGCAGATGAGGGTTGAAATTACAGCAGATGAGGCCAGAAAGTTAGAAAAAATCGATGCCAATTTCTGGCAGGCTTACCTAAGCGGCAGACTATAATTAATAAAATAATTTGTCAATTTTCTATTGAACAAATCAATTTTTACACCTCTCAGAGCAATATATTTCTCTAGCTATTTTATTAATACATCTGAGCGTGTCATCAATCAGGCGCGCGGACTTTTTCTCAAGTATTTTATTTTCTCTTCTTTAACAGCTATTTGTTGCATGTTGTTGTTGTTGCTGTGCGCTGGCAATTCCAGCAAATGGCCAAGTATACTGTAAATGAGCGCATGCGCAGTCATGTCATTGGTCGCGTAAATCATCGGCAATAATAATGATGCCGAACACGATGTTGACTGTGCGACACCGTTAATATCGATGATGCATGCCACAAATGATGCCGGTTGCGACCTGCTATATAAGCAGTTAGATATCTATGCATGTGTGCATATTTGATGTTCGCATGCTTTACCACAATTGGCCGGTCATTTGACTGCCTTTGCAATTGGCAACAAATGCAACAAACGAAGCAACTCTTTGTGAACGTTTTGTGTGTGGGTATGCATGTGACTGCAATCCTATTAGCAACGCCATTAGCGCGAGCAAGATCAATGCGAGGCGCATAACGAACGTGGCAGCGGCGACGCGACGTGCAACAATGCCAATGATACAAAGCGGAAAGGTCATATGCAAGCACGAGCAACGCTTTTGTAGTATGTCAGTTGATTGTTGTTGTTTTTTGCTATTTGTCTACAAGCGAAAATTGTTCGCCTGACACATGCCACATGCGGCGGAACGGCGTGCACTTGCAGCTAATTTACACGTTCACACACAATGGGTGATGCAAGTGACTGAAATGTGGCAGTAAGCGTGTGGCTAGCGGAGTCGTGTGAGAAGTTGAAGGAAAACGACTTGGCCGACAATGATTTGGCAAGTTCAGGTGTATGTTTGTATGTAGCTGGTCGACAAACTGGCTAGCGGTATATAACTCTGTCATTGGATCGAAAAAAAGCAAGTGCAGGTATGAAGCAAATTATGGTTTTGTTGCGAGAAACGCGAATTTTATTAGAAAAAGTGAATGATATTTCGCAAACAAAAAATATATATATATGGTGTCAATCCGGGTCAAATTTGATCAGCTGGTCCACTTGTTCCCTTTAAGGGTACAAAACGTGATATTACTTAGTACGTATAATGTTCGAAAATATTTCGGAAGAAAGTGATATGATGGACCAGTCCGGTTCAAATGTGATCATTTGGTCTACTTATCGCCTTTAAGGGTACAAAAAGTGATTTAATTTTCGGTATAACTCAGTTTGTATAATGTTTAAAAATATTTCGAAAAAAGTGATCTGAAGTACCAGTCCGAGTCAAATTTGATCAGCTGGTTGACTCATCCCCTTTAAAGGTAAAAATATGATTTCATTTTCGTTATAATTCAGTTTGTATAATATTCAAATTTGATCAACTGGTTAACTTGTCCACTTTAAGAAAAAACTTGATAAATTCATATTTTAAGGTAAGAAAACTGGTTTCAGAAGTTTTTTCAGGATCATACAACAAAATTACTTAGTACTGTCCGTACATTAGCCTGTAAAACGTCTAATTTAGTTGAAAAATTTAACTACCGTCCGCAAGAACTTGATAATTTGTACTTGGTAGATATATGCCATAGTGTTCTTAGTATAATTTTATTTCAAACCAACAGTTGAGAGGTTTAACTATCTCCGTTTCCTAAACATTTGGGTCTAGGTCCCCACTGGGATTCGTTCGAGGGATAATAAAGTAGATTTTCTTATAAATAATGAACCGGGCAGTGTTAGTTCTTCAAAAACGCAGTCATTTTCTTGCGAAAATCTGAGCCCTTCCGGTGACGTAGAACCAACTCTCGCGCCCATTGGGCAGTATTCCTTTTTTCTAGCGCTTCAATTACAACTATTACTCCTCATTTACCGATTCAGAAATCAGATGGATAATATCCATAAAGGGTGGATGTCTGACGTAGCACCTAGATCTTTAAGAAAAATAATATTTGTCAAGAATTCGGAATACTTAAAGCAACAAGAATCCTCTTCTAACAATCAATGGCACGTTAGCAGTTTACCATGTCTCTTGGCAGCCTCCTAATCCAATTCAAGAAGGCCATCAGCAGTTGTATTACAACTGCTCAGTGCTTCTGCGAACTGCAAAATACCGAACACCTTGCAAATATGTACGAAATATTCCTGTGTGCTACTTTGTCTGCCACCTTGTACCGCCAGCTGCCAATCACGCCGTTGGTCCGTCTGTCCAGCTATCTGCCAGCGCGACGCATAAACAATACTAATGATGCAAAATGACTTTAACGGTGCAATACTCAAAGCCAAATTTACTTAAGTGCTTATAAGTCTTCGCTAGCAAACGCTTGCAACCATAGCGTTCCCGGCTATCGCCGCTATTGTTGTTGTCGCCATTTTTACTTTTATGGCCCACTTGCAGCTGAATGTGCCACATGCTGTAAAGTAGTTCGACTTCGGCGCTCGTTGTGCTAATGCCGCAGTTATCGCGCTGTGAATGCCACATCTCTTTTCCAGGTTGCACTCTTTTGAACGGCACACATAGCATAGCGAGGCACATATATTATTTATGCATACCTCTGTCGGTATGTGTGTGTGTGTGGTGTGCGACAAATGTCGACTTTTGTTGGCTGTCGGCTTGCAGCTTCATTGCCAATTGCCGCATCCAGCATGCAGCCGCAACATGCAGCAATAAAGGTCATTTGAATGCGCTCAGTGGTCCGCCGGAGTAGCCAACGATTCAGTACACGGCGAGAAAATTGTGTAATACAAATAAATATAGTTGGAATGTTGTTGTAGGATGTTTGAAACACTTAAGGTTGTACAAACTACTATACGAATTGTGACATGCGCTTGAACAAAAGATTTTCGAGATCTACTAAAAAAGGCTTGAAAAGTCTTCTCAAGCTCGAGAAACATTGTAGTTGAATCTCTGCCTCTTCGGTTTCATTTTTTAAGGACCTAAAGATCAATAAAGTCGTAGACGTAGAAATTTAGATACCTCTTGAAATCATCTTTTATGGCAGTGAGAGCGAACATATTTTTATACAGAAACGTTTAAGAAATGCTTGAAGAACTGGCTACAAAAATCAAATTATTTTCCATTGACTTGCTTGCCACATTTTTTTTTCAGTGCCTGCCAGCCTTGCTGCTCACTTTATGCACCAATTCAGCATGACACTACATACTCCACCATATGTGTGCTACATAAACACACACCTCCAAAAACATAACATCGTTTGCAATTTGGCCACTTGGCGCAAGAGAAATTGTGAAAACTGCGCTTTAATGTTGAAAATGGTAAGAAAAAGCGAAATGCTCTCAAAAAAATATTGGATGTGCATGTGTGAGTGCGTGAAAAAATATTGCGGACTATTAAGCGATTTATTAGTTTATTCTGCTCTATTGACATTTGCAGTACAATCAGGCGTACATATGCAAATGGCCACCAGCTGTTGATAAGTGTTTGAGAGGAGAAATACCATATACATATATATATATATCTATATATACATATCTTTAAATATATACTGTTGGTAAATGTATTATAGTAATATATTTTATTTAGAGTTGGAATTACTATTGATAATGGTCTGAATTCACGCATCTCAATTTATTGATATACAAGGTGTATTCCAAAGTAAACAGGAATTAAAAAAAAAAAAAAAAAAAATAAATGTGTTTTTCAGCAAACTCAATTTATTTTATTCAAAATAGTCTTCTTTTGCTTTAATACAGTTTTTTGCACGGTCCAAAAGCATTACCAACGTGTGTTTTAGGTTGTTGGCCGCTATGGCCGTCAGTATGCCAGTGTAAGCCTTTTGGATAGCCTCTACATCTGCATAACGTTTTCCTTTCATGGGCAAATGCATTTTTCCGAAAAGGAAGAAGTCGCACGGTGTTCTATCAGGTAAATACGGGGAAATGGGAAATTTTTGGTGAAATAATCGGTCACAAGCGTCAATCGATGAGACGGCGCATTATCATGTAACAAACGCCAACTTTCATCTTCGCGATGTTCGGGACGAACACGTCGAATATGGCTCAACAATTGCTTCAAAAATTGAAGGTAGAATACCGCATTAACGTTTTGGCCGGGTTGAACAAATTCTTTGTGGACAATATCCTTAGAATCATAAAAACAGATCAGAATTGTCTTCACTTTTGACTTTTCCATGCGAGAGTTTTTGGGTTTCGGCTCGTCCGGTGCCTTCTATTCAGCGCTCTGCCGTTTCTTTTCGGTATCATATATCCTTTGCCCTTTTTGGCCTCTTTAATGATGTTCTTCGAATGTTGGATTCTGAGAAATTTTTGGTCGTCAGTCAATTTGTGCGGAAGAAATCATGCACACACCCTTCGCAAGCCTAAATGTTAGGTCAAAATGCGATAAATCGATGTTTTGGAGATGTTCAATTCCATTTCCATGAATTTCAATGATGATTTATTTTGATTTTGACCTGTCGCTCCAAGCCTACTAGTACTTGGTGACCACGATTGAGCCTATCTTTGGCGGTGACAATGCTGGTAGTACCGCCTGGCTGTACATGTTGCTGTTGTAGCGGCAGAAATCTGCTCAGTTAACAGTCCTTGGGCGGATAAAAATTCGGGTCCGAATGTCGTGGAAGCGCTGCTTATGTAATTAGTTGCTTTCTGTATCATCTCCTAGTTATTCAGTGGAAATTCACAGATCTTCTCTATGCCAAAAATTTCCGCTTGGAAGATACCAGCTGAGTTTGGTAGACGGTTGGAGAGAGAGAGATGTCAAGATCGTCGCAGTATAAGTATTATTAAGTTCCTGCTAAGTATTCTCTACACAAAGAGAAGCCGTGTGGGATATAGTAATTGTAGTACTTATTACCCAGTGTGGGAAGATGAAATTGAGGTATTTTGAATTTAATAGTAGATTAGCAAATAACATCAGATTCGTCTTATTAGGGCTAACTCCAATTATTTCAATTATCAGCGGCTAAAACAGTATCGGCAAATACCTAGTTCAAAGGGCTCTGGACCTATCGCCTTATACCAAAAATGCACTTGTGGATAGATAGTCGACATGGGGACCTGGACCCAAATGCTTAGTGGACATGGGTGCTATAGAAGCTATCTTTTCAGATTCCACAATAACATTAGTCCGAACTATCCGATGGGTACAGAGCAAATATGAGACTCCGAACATCTATCGTTCGCTTTTCAAATAAAAAGGAAAAACTAAAAACCACTCTCAGTGGTAGTTTTACGGTCGATAATTTAACGACACTCATGTGTCAGTCGACTTATAAATGGAAAGGTTCCCCAATCCGGCTTTCGATGCTTCCCCCTACTATAAAAGAAAACGGGTTAACTCCTAGTCCTTTATTTGCGACTCATATTCTTACGATCTTATTTTTTCCATAACCTTACTGATTGTGGATGGAAACATCCCTGATCTTAACTCCTACTTCATTGCGTTGGATTAGTATTTCGTTCAGTGTCATCTAACTTAAAAGCGTTGAAAGGACACCTCCTCAGTAAGTTGTCCGTTACTATTGATTTACTATTGATCTAATGTGTATATCTACTAGCCATTGTGGTATCTTTAGTATGAAGGATGTGTTCTTCTGCCTGGTTTTGGTAAGAACACCACCTTGACTTTTTTCAGCTTCTTGGGGTATACCCGACTTAAAGATCCTTTCAAGCTTTGGAACCATTGGTTCCTATTCTATATCCCTTAGCCGTCCTTGTATATAAATAATGACTATGGTTGTATCTGTAAAATTACTTTATTTAAAATATTTCTTCTCCACAGATTTATTTCGGTTTTTAAACCCAATTCGTTCGAAAAATTTAGAAAATACAAATAGTATTCTAAAAATTAAATATGTAAATCGAAAAGTTTTCGCATGACTTATTGTATTTACTTAAATATTTTACTAAAACCACAATAAGCATAAAATAGCCCAGATGGTATTAAGTATAATAAAATAATCCATTTGAATCGAATTTAATTGCGTAGCGGCAAAGCTTTCAGTTATTTGACGTTGTTTTGCTTCATTTTTTATTTATGGTTGTCAATTGAAAAGCGTTAATTTATTGTATTTATTTATAATATGTAAATATATATGATGTGGTTGTGCTTTATACAATATTTGTTCTGCTACTCACATATAAGAAATATTTTGTAAACAAAAATCGAAAAAGTAAGTGGTCGAAACAGAGGCGTAGTGTAGCATGAGAGGGTTGTTGCAAAGAATATATAAAAAAAAAATAAAAATAAAAATAAAATAATGAATAAAGTTTTCCTAAAGTGCAGAGGGCATAAAATATGTGAATGCCTAAATGGTTATCTCATTTAGCTGTCAGCCTAAATGTAGGCAACAATACTCGTATACCATATAAGCCCGCGCGCCTAAGAGGTTATTTGTGCAATGGAAATGTGTATATATAAACATTGAAAAATATGGGTTTTACTATTGGCATATCAAAACTGTTAAAAATAATAGCGTTGCCATATTATTTTTTTTTCTGAATATTTAGTATTATATATTTTCCTTCGAATGTTGTTTTTTTCTCATCATTCTTCTCTTGCATCAGCTTTATTTTTTGCAAATATGAATCTCATTACATTAAGTTGTCCAACGTTTTTCGACATCACTCTCATATAAGAGGGCTCGACTTATCCCAAACTTCTTCCACTTTGATCATAAGAGAATCTTATTTTTCAAATTCGTATATATATGCCATTTTAACATTATATGCTCCCCTTATTTACTTCAATTCACTGCTTTTAAGCTAAAGTTTTTATTGCGTCTCTCTTGACATATTTTATGCGACTTTCAGCATAGAAATCATTCAGATTTGCCAAAAATTTAATTAATTTAACTTGTATTGGCTGTGTGTATACAGCTATTTATGCAGACGGCTTTGTGTGAATCTAAATCAACATTATCGCCGATTTCAAATTAATCAAATGTCACACCGTTGCTTGTTGTGAATTCAATACCCAGATATTTATGCAAATATATGTTTTGAAATATTCGGATTTGTTAAGAATTTATAAATAGTCTGTGAATGTTTATTAGCATTTAATTTCCGGTTGACATCGAAGCTTATTAAATGGGATATATTTCAGAGAAATCGATCAAGCGAGTGTTTGTATATTGTATTACGACTAATAAACCTGCTGAGAATTGCACAAAAACTAGTGAATTGGTAGTGTTAAAGAGTTTTAATGTTGCCACATAAAATTAATTTTGAGATATCACAAAAAATACTATCTTTAGGGTTGCCACATATGCTATATTTATTTTTGAGAGAACACAAATAAAAACTATCGACTTTTAAAATTCTAACTTCTTCAGTTTTTGTTTTAAATTCTTTTTTTAACTTATGCATATATTTACTATTTAGAGTTGCCAACTGACTTCGAATAAAAAAATTATATTAAGGGTGGAAATTGTTATAGAATACGTGTGCAAAACTCCACTTATTTTCGAGTGCTTTTGCATATTTAGGTTATAAAATTATGCTTCTTAGTTTATTTATTTTTGTGTAGTTTCAAACCGGCTTTATATAAAAAATGTTTAAAATAATATTAAAGTTGGAAAATTATAATATAATGCGATATTAAGATCAAAATTATTACAAATTGTAAAAATTTGCCTTTTAATTTATACAGAATTGCCAACTGACCTTAAATTGGAAAGACTTTTATAAAATAATAATATTTTTTGTTTTTTTTTTTTTTTTGATTATACTCAACTTGAGTTGGTATGATGCTGACTATTCCTGTAACTAGTCCATTTTGTTTTTCGCTATGAAGCGTTTGAAATTTTTGTGTCTTTGAGCAGCTTTTGGGATTTGCTCTATGTATAGCTACTATTTTGGTCGTGTTTAATGTTCTTAGTTTTGATTATTTTTTCTGCTACTCTTTCCGCAATTTCATATTTCCTAGTTAAAAAAGCATACATTTGTTCCCACGTAGGACATTTTATTCGTGATGAGAGCGATTGCTCCCATAGAAGTAATGACTTTTCCGGTAATGCGGCGGTGCAAATGTTTACCAGAATTGGGTCTCAGCTGTCTGTGTGAGTATTTTGTGTCGACAGAATCGACAAACAATTAGAAACAGTGGATTGTAGTATTACAAATTCTTCACTTGTTTCTTTCTTAATTTTAGGCAAGTTTAATAGCATCGTTACTTGCTTATCGACTATTATTCTTCCGTTTTCATATCTAGCTTTTAGAGCTTCCCAAGCCAAATTGAAATTGTCGTCATTTAATGCGAACTGTTTGACTATTTCACCTAATTGACCTTTTCTTTTGTATCGGAGGTGATACAATTTTTGTGTTTTGATAGTTCTGGATGGTTGATGTAAACGGCTGTAAACATGTTCCTGCCATTCTTCATAACCTCCATAAAATGTTTCTGTGTAACATGCGGGCTCTTCGAAGTGGATGCCTGACTTGCCTCTTGATATTGTTGCATTTGTGGCAGCTCTAATCTGGGATGTGGAGTAGGTACAATTGCTTTTAGTAACTTTAATTGAACGAATTGAACGGAGATCATAGCTTTCGTTTCTTCATATTGGTCTGCGTAAGCCGTGGATTTTGAATTTTCAGGTAGATCTAAGTCGTCAGAATCTACAATGGCGTCATGAGCCGTTTGGCGGCGATTCGAAAAATTCTTAAGATTTTGACTTTTTATTTCCAATAACGATTCCGAGTTTTCATCGAATCGCTGAAGTGGCAAATTTAGTGCAGTATTTTGTTCAACTCTCTTTCTGAACTCTTTGAAATAATTTAATAACCTATTTTGAGCGTGTAGCTCCTGCTGGTTTATTTTGATTTTTTTTTCGTTATTAACCATTTTTGTTGTATTATAAAAATATTTATATTTGTTATTTTATATATTTATATATAAAATATTTGTCAAAATTAATTAAATTTTTTCAGTGTAAACTGATATGTATTATCTAATCGAAGCGATATAGTGTAGTAAATTGTATACTCTTTTAAATAAATACGAGTTTTTTCGGGTTATAACGGTACAAACGTATATTGTATTAACATCGCTTTGTATTTACTTGCAATGGTCTTATTTTTATTTATATTTTATTTTGAATTGTTAATTACTATTAAACCGTGTTTTTTATATGTTAAAATTGTTGATGTCCGAATATATAATACTCGGACTTGTATATGGGGTATATCATACCAAATCGAACAAAAAATGGTGAACTTTCAAAAAATGACGATTTTTCTTAAAAAAAAAACGATTATTTTATATAATTGGTCGTGTTAAATTTCTTTGTGTATCTTTTCGAAAAGTTCATTCAAAAACAAAAAATTTTATAAAAAAAGGTCCCCGAAAGTCAATTTCTGCAAAAGTTATGGCTATTTAAAAATAGAAAAGCATTTTTTTTTTTAAATCGTAACATTTTTGAAGTTGGACAAAAAATTTTGAAAAAATTCTCAAAATGTTTTTCAAAGGGTAGAAATGGATGGATAAGTTTCAGCAAAATCTAAAGGGGTCGGGTTCAAAAGTGGTCGATGTGGTATGGAATACCCCACATACATATGTATGCACTTATGCTTTGTGCGATTGCGAGCTCGTTGAAGAGATCAATGCGCTTTTTACATTAGTATGCAAGAATTGCTTGTGCTAATGTATGTCAGCAAATAATATGCTGTAATGTTTTGTATAATTCTGCTTGTTTTTGTTTAGCAATATATTTACACCGCGAAAAGAGCGCGAAAACGAATTCGGTAAAACAGGTGTTTTCTGTATGCACTATTATATATATACATATGTAAATAATCACATGTTCTAATACATCTGATATTGTAATGTGTAATATGTATGTAGAGATTTCTGTCAATATGTTTTTGTGGTATGGTATATACATACGTATTTATACATATAAGGGGTGTTGCGACTTTACCGTGTTTGGATTTTTTTTTTATCAAGCCTCAATTAAAAGTGTATATTATTCATATGTAAGTATTTGCATTATTATATTAAGTTAAACATAATACGCTCACTTGGTTCTTCGTTAGGTATGTTTCTTATGTTGCCTTAAGGGGTTATTCTAGTCTAGAAATCAAATTTTGAGCAGTTTTTTGAATTTTATTTAAAGAAAAAAACCAAAAAATATTTTTGCCATAAATTTTTTTATGATGTTTTTCTTGATATCTTAAGAATACAGAAAAAAAATGTCACAAAAAAATATTACAAATTAAAATAATTAGACGGGGGGAGAGACAGGTGTAAAAAAAATAGCGCATCCTGGTGACATTGATTCTGACTCTCCTGGTGGTCTGAAAAAAAAAAAATCAAAAGAAATTCTTTATCAGTAAGGATGCTTTTATAGTCCGGGAACACGAAAAAAAATCTTTTTGAAAAATGGTGACTGCCTGAAAATAAAAATCATTTTTTACGCTGTTTTTTTGAAATTACTGAATTTTTTTTTAAATATTAAAAACAAAAAAGGATTATATAAAGTAAATCGGTTGTACAGAACTTAAGATAATGCCGGTACCGTGTGGAAAAAAGTAGTTTCAAGAAAAACGTGTTAAAAAATTCAATACGGCCGAACTGGGCTAGGTACTGCGTCACTAAAGTAACTGTAGCTCTTGAAATAATTTTAATTTTTAAAAATCCTTTGGAGCTTATGTTCCTAAGGGTTTAAGCTTTAAATATATGAAAAAAAAATCGAATTTTTCAGAATTATAGAGTAGAATACCCACTTAATGCCTTCTTCTTGGTTTGTTCCCCGTCCTGTGCTCCAGCTGGCTTCCTCCTTGTGCTGTTGTTTTGTTGTTATGTACTGTTATGTACTATATATTTGTTTTAATGTTCGCGCCTGTTTATTTTGGTTTTACTTTTATCTTAGGTTTTGGGTTTCACGCCCGGTTCGTGGTTTAGTTAGTTAAAATGTTTGTATTTTTTTTTCTCTTTGGGAAAAACTTTAAGAATCTTCTTTTAGTTATTTTTGTAATATTTGTGAATTTTTGTTTGGTTTGATTAACCGAAAAGTTTTTGTCACTACTATATTTCTCACTTTATGCGATTCTAAGAAAAAAACACCACAAATGGTGTTCTGTTTATATTGAAAATATACGTATTTTTATTACATTCTCAAAGTGTGTTATTTCTCTGTGCATGAATGCATAAATACTTATATTCTTTTTGTTTCTTTCACTTCACCGTTTCTCTCTACTTTCTTAAAATTTTTGCCACGTCACTGACATATGTATATATGTATATATGTACATATATGTACATATATGTATATGAATGTGGTATGTTATTTTTTTGTTCTGTTGTTTAGGTCACTGCGTTGTTTTTTTCTTTTGCTTTTTTTTTGCTTATTCTTTACATATGCACTTTGTTAGTGAACTTAGTTTTATGTTTGTCACCACAATTTATTTTTATCGTAATTAAATATTTTATACGTTTCAATAAAATTTTCTTTTTGTAAAACATCCGAAGCTGCCTTTCGGTAAGGCTCGAAGGAGCATTATTAAATTGCTGTCCAACTTTGCAAAAGGAATTGCCAACCACTTTCACAATCATTAAATAAAAAATGCTTAATTTAATAATTTTAGTGTATTAAATACAAAGTTATTTTGGAAATTCCAGTGCGGGGATCAAGTTGCAGCGCGCGGCATCAGTCGAGAACCAATATATTGAAAGCGAATGAGTGTATTCGAATGTTGACGTGCGAATTGTGCGTAAGCGATTATTCAATTTCTTTTTGTTAGGTTGATGGTGTACGGTGTCGTCGCGTGGTGACCGCTGCCTGAGTGTGGTGGTGTTCTTAGGTGTGGTGTGTTGTCCTAGGGTGTGCCAGTTTTTGCCAGGTAGAGTGATGTATACATGCGGGGCAATGCTTAAGTCATTTAAACAAATATGAAAAATTGTTAATTACAACAAAATATGTGTCAAAAAACAACACTTCAACTATTTAATTTTATGGACAATATGTAAAAGGGGCTGACACACTTTTGAAATGCGGAGAATAGTTTAATACAAATATGTTTTCAAAAAATTAAAATATATAAATACTAAATTAGAGTTGGATGAGAAAAAAATGTTGTGGTGTTGCCACCTGATTCGAAGTGCAAGAATATTATAAATATTTTCTTATAAAATGAGAGTAAATAAATACAAAATTAAGAGAAAAAATTTATGTCCTTAGCTTAACACAAAATTCCATTGCTCTGGCAACACTAACAAAAAGCATAACTATTATAAGTAATTTTTTTTTAATTAAAATATATAAATACAAAATTATAATTGGCTGAGAAAAAGAAAACATGTGTGGTGTTGCCACCCGATTCAAAGTGAAGGAAAAATGTACAACTATATGCCAGAGATCGTATAAGAATCTATTTATTATTTTATTAAATGTTTAGCTTAATACAAAATTCCTTTGCTCTGGCAACACTAACAAAAATCATAACTATTATAAGTATTTTTTTTATTAAAATATATAAAAACAAAATTAGTGTTGGCTGAAAAAAAAAAATGTGTGGTGTTGCCACCCGATTCAAAGTGAAGGAAAAATGTTCAACTATATACCAGACATCGTGTAAAAATTTATTACATTATTTTATTAAGTGTTTAGCTTAATACAAAATTCCATTGCTCTGGCAACACTAACAAAAAGCATAACTATTGTATGTATTTTTTTTTTAATTAAAATATATGAATACAAAATTAGTGCTGGCTTAGAAAATAAATGTTGTGGTGTTGCCATCTGATTCGAAGTGAAGGAAAAATGTACAGCTATGTGCGAGAGATAGTATAAGAATTCATTATTATTTTATTAAGTGCTTAGCTTATTACAAAATTCCATTGCTCTGGCAACACTAACAAAAAGCTTAACTTAGTATAAGTATTTTTTTTAATTAAAATATATACATACAAAATTATAATTGGCTGAGAAAAAAATATGTGGTGTTGCCACCTGATACGAAGCTAAAGAAAAATTAACAACTATATGCGAGAGATTGTATATGAATTTTGTATACTTAACTGTCCAGCTTAATGCAAAAATTCATTGCAATGCTCTGGCAACCCTAACAAATGGCATAACTTGCAACAGCTAATGAGCGCTATTTCTCATTAAGCACTAATGTCAAGGTAGTGCAATGCATACATCAACTAATTGGCACGCTTCGTATTACCTTGATGAATAATTTGAATATGAATAAAACAAAAACAAAATTCCACTCATTAAGTCAGGCGCATTATAAATTAAAATGAGTTTTAGAAATATCAAAAACAAAAAAAAAAAAAATTTGCACAAATCAACTTGCGAAAACTTGGAAAACATTTTAGTTGAATGTATTCATTTTCTTACTAAATAAATCAGTTAAATAACACTTCCTTACCGGATGGCGTGATTGGGGAAATAAATAAATGAAAAACGCGCTGAGTGCAATGAAAAAAATGCTTGGAAAAAATGTGTAGAATTGAGCAACTCCACAAATGGGGTTAGACTGACTCGCACACGCCGAATGTTGGCGTTGAGTGGTGCATTTGCTGCTTATTATTATTATTATTTGAGTTGTTGTTGTCATTTCAGTTGTTGTTGTTGGTAGTCACTATTTCATGCGATTGCATAACCATTGCATTGCGTGCCAGCAACACCCCAAGCGAACCCCTGTCAGAATGCTCGCCGGCTGGCTGCTTGCCGCTCGGCCTCCGCGCATGATTGGACGACGCGGCGACGCAGCAGCGCGTCTAAAATGTGCGAAATGTATGAAATATTTTAAAAGTTTTAACAATTTAATTAAGCATTGTTACCATTTACATTTCGCAGACACAATAACAACCGGCAATATTGCCAACCATACAGCGGCGCGCACTGCTGCTGCCGCACCACCGCCGCCGCCGGCCACTGACTACTACGGCTATTGACGGCGCGCGCGCGCTGATCGATGGCCGTTCGTGGCAGCGCAAATATTGGCAATCACACAAAATGCAGGCAAATTGCGGCGCAACAGCAATGATATATGCTATAATAGCAACAAAAACAACTACTGCACTGCGGCGCAATAGCATTTTGATCGAATTAGTGGCTTGCAATGCGCGTTCACGCCCGCCATGCCACACCACGCCACACCGCGCCACGCCACACTGCACTTATTTGGCGAAACATTGCGCTACGGTTTTGTTAATGAAGCAACAACAACAACAAGCAACAGCTAGTGGACACCATACGCGCGTATATATTACGAATATGTATATTTACGGCAACACGCAATTGCAACCGCATGCAATAAACGGCCACAGCAACTTGCCACAAGCGCGTAACGACGTACGCAATGCGTCGACCGACGCTCAGCAAATGGGAGCAAAAACAAATGAGCTGCCAGCTAGACAAAAATAACTCAAAAAAATCTGGCATAATAATACCAGCGGCATGGCGGCAGCGCAAATGCCAATAACACAAACATCATCGATTTCAGGTATCTATGACACATTGCATGCGCGGCAGCCACTTCGGCCGGCGTGTTTAGTTTTCATTTTTGCTTGCCTGCATAGGCGCGAGTGTGGCGCACTAATTGACAGAACAACAACAACAAACGCCGCCAAACTGTTGTCAGCGCAAAGACACATTTGCTGGGGCAAAAAATGCGAAAATGCAAAAGTGCGTTGTGTATTTAAGATAAATTTATGTACCGCGCTGAAATCAGTTGGAGTATTTAATCAGCGGTTTTAAAGCCTGGAAGGAATTTGTCGAAATTCTAAAATACTCGCGTTACTTTTCAAAACTATTTCCATCGTGAATTCAATACATTATTCATATCAGTTGTATGCGCGATTTATTGCTGTTAATGTAGTCAAATAGTATAAGTACTGCTAAGAAATACTATTGCTACTAGTTGTTTTTGCGCTAATTCTTTCTGATAGCCCGTTTCGACGAACTCGCCAGGTCCCTTTCCACCTGGTCTTTCCAGCGGAATGAATGTCTTTCTGTTCCTCTGCGGATACTACGTCGCATACTCTCAGAGCTGGAGTGTTTTCGTCCATCCGGACACCTTGACCTAGTCAGCGTAGCCGCTGTCTCTTAATTCGCAGAACTATGTCAATGTCGTCCTATATCTCATGCAGCTCAATGTTCTATCGAATGGAATATTGGCGTTGCCAACGCGTAAAGGACCATAAATCTTTCTCAGAACCTTTCTCTCGAAAACGGATATCGCCGACTTATCAGTTGTTGTCATGAAAAATTTTGTGGTATCCAACGGGAACAATATTTTTTTAATCTTGATGCAATGTTTAATGTTTGCAAGTGACATACAGTTGTCTCCATGCCACGATAGGTAACATGTCGAACTTCCAATATCAGTTTGCCCAAAACATTAATATTTTTCGGAACAAGAAGGGATTTTGGATGACCTCCACGAAATTCATCTTGGAGTGATCTATGACTTCGATTGGATTCACGGTACCATCGATAAATACTGATATTTCATGGAGCTTCATAGCCAAAGATTGATTTAAGGAAACGTCTCAGTGTAACCCTCCAAAATATCACTGATTTACGCCATTTTCTTTATAGTGTTGAAATTAACTAGTCGATCCGATTTTTTATATATGTACAAATACATTCATAATAAATAAAAAATTAATTTTTGTGTTTATTGACATGTAAAAAAGGTCCTGCAATCTGTGAGTAAGTCGCCATCGCGCTATGGCTGTTTTTTTGTTTTATTGAAATTTGACAAAATGGCGTCGGTTTGAACAAAAATTATCGAATTTGGCCTTTTTGACAGGTTTTCGTAAAAAAAAAGAAGATTAAAAGAAAAAAAGTTTCAATAATTAAAACCGTTCTCTCCAAATTAGAACAATTGGAAACTTTTCCTTTGAGAGTGAAAACCGTATTGAGGAACACCATTCTAAAGAAAACGCGTTTAAAGATTGTAGTCGCAACGTTCCCTACTCTGTTTGATTTCTACAAAAAACGCTACTGCGACCGTAATAATAATAATTTTTCGAAAATTTCACATTTCGACGATCATTTAATTGTATCGATACGTTGTTGCTGAGCTAATCACCGTCGAAAGTTGTAAAAAATATTCGCGCAAATATGCTGAAAATTAATTCCCATTTTTTGGTCGAGATGAATATTTTAAGTTACTGTGAACATCCGACAAAGCGTTCGTATGTCAACACATTCTAAGATATAACAGACAAAAATGTCAAAATTGACCACAAAGCGAGTTACCACTTTATTACACTTTAAATTAGATTAGAGCTAACGGTGTATAGGGGAGAAACTGAGAATAAACCTTATTAGTTTTATTGAAGCAGAACTAGACTTCTCCGATCACAAATAGAGTTACTTGCTTCAAACATTTGCCTACAACTCAAACAAAATTGAATTATTTCAACAAATTACACGGCTTCGCCTCGCAAATAGGCATATTCTTCTAAATTATTGCAACTGCATTTTTGTTGCATACAATTTTTGACGCATTTTTCGCAAATTGGATGGTGTGCGCAGTTTGACTGCACTTGAGCGCCAATCGATTAATGGCCAGCGGTCGTAGCTAAGAGTTATCAAGCAGCCGCCGCAGCCGCGTTCATATAGACTGCGTTATTTATGCACGAGCTCGACGGTGAGTGACGATTGGTTGTCGGCAACGAGATTTCCAGATACTCTAATCAATGAGCAGAGCTCCAAATTCTTTGTAGCTGCAATGAAGAACACACACACGGAAAGTAAACGCAATGTTTTTAAGGAAGGGGTAAATTGGGGTGCAACCGAACATCTTATACTCTTTTAGCTGGCTCAAACGTAGGCGTGGTTAATAACCGATTTCGCCCATTTTCGCACTGTCACATAGGGATGTGAGCAGAAGAAATTTAGCCCTAATCGGTTGGTCGGTCGGGTCTCGAGATATGTGATTTCGCAAAAAAACGGGCGGTGCTAATTTTTACAACGGCTCCCATACCATCTCGGAGGTAAAATTAAATGCCAAGTTACACCTTTCTCAGACGGACCGACGAACAGACAGACAGTCAATCAGATTTCAACTTTTCTCGTCATACTGATCATTTATATACATAGTTTTAGGTGATACGTACAACCGTTATGTGAACAAAACTATTATACTCAGTAGCAACATGTTGCAAGAGTACAAAAAACGCAGCGCGACCAATTATTTCGCATATATAAAAGCGATATAGCAATTTTCATTACAAAATTACGATGCGGCCGCCAAATGTATCGCAAGCACAAACGCGCTCGCCGCAATTACAGTTACACACAGTGTGCCGCGACAGCAGCAGCGGCGGTGGCGACGGCGGCATTCGCTGCTCGTTGTTGCTGCCAGTGTCGATGGCTTGAGTGGCAGCAATTATCGAAACGCGTGTAATGCCAAAAGGCAAGCAATTAAATGTGCAATAAATACGTGCAACGCGCAGTTGCATGCCGCATTGCCGCCTTCACGTCGCGCCAAGCAACAAACTTGCATTAAAAGCAGAGCGGCGCGCAGCACGCATGCACCATATAGAATAGTGGCACCAGCCATTGTGCAATAACAGCACAAGCACTTACAGCGACAACAACAGGAACAACAATAACAACTTCAAACACTACAACTAGGACTAATAGGGAAATTGCTACTAGTTACTTCTTCTTTTTCTTCTTCAGCCCACTTGCCACATTACACACGCTACAAGCGCGGCACTCTGCAAAGCGCTAACAACAAAAGCAACAACAACGCTGGCATGCGGTAATTTGAAATATTTCGAAATGTCCATATTGAGCGTTTTAATCACTTCATTTTAAACGATTTGTTCTCCATATTTTCTCGACGCGCAAGGCACGTTTCCGCCCCCTCACTAGCGGGTCGGCGTTGTGCCCGCCGGTTGACTGGCTTAGCGCTCGGCTAAGCTGCCATTTAAGATTTTCGCACTGATTAGCTGCTGATTTGTTGCAGATATCGTTAGTTGTCGTGGTTTTTTGTTGTGTGTTGCTGAGCACTTTTTCTTCGCTTCGCGCGCCACTGAGTAGTCGCTTTGACTGCTGCGCCGTTATGGCTGGTGATGATTGATTCTGCAAGCAACGCTTTGCGCTGCGTGTTTCGCGCTTGTGGCGACAATTGCATGGATGCGCTTATGTGCGCACCAGATTTGCGCTCGCCTCGTAAGTCAGCGTTAATTGGCAATGCTTCGACTTGGCTGCTGCTGTCACTTTGGTCTGCCGTACAAATAAGTGGCAAACACAATCCGGTTGATTTTACATGACTTTTTGTGGTGTGTGAAGTGCTGCGATGATCCGTTGTTTCGATTTAAATGTTTGGCGAGAGCAAGGTTTTGGGTACCAATGATGGTTTCAAACTGCAGGAGCAGAAGTAGCGGAACGATTATGAGATTTACGAACGCCAAGCTTAATCTAACGGGCGTCAAATATATGCCTTCCTGTGATCCAGAGTTTTAGTTCACGGATGCAGCAAGTTCCTCTAGTTGTTCTCGATAGCCAGTTTCTCTCGCTGCTATTTTCGAGCGTCGCTCTGTTGTCAAAAATGTAGATGTCAAAGCATAGTTCGACTATGTACCCACCAGGACTCTTTTTGTCGTCCAAACCGGTGTTTGGGGTTAGAGGGCGACGATGAAAGACGAAGAGCCTCATGCTCGGGTAACTCGCTTTATGTTATTAAAGAAATAGGATAGATTTTCTTCCGCCGCCTGCACTTCGGAGCGTGCGGGCACCGTCTGGATTCGGTAGAGGGCGTTCGTAGCTAACGAATGAGTGGCTGGTTAGTTGTCTTCGAGCACCTGGAGATGGATCAATGCAGCGTTCGTTAGAACAGAAGTATACGATTAAATTCTGTGTGAAACTTAGTAAAAATAATTAAGCAGGTTTACCCAAAAGTTGCTTTAGCAAAAAGTGTTGTATTTTGGCGGCATCAGGCGTTTTTGGAGGGCCGAGAAGTGGTCGCTGATGGTGACCGGGAAGTATGAGCAAATCCAAAGTGAAAACGATGCTTACTGTTTTTTTTTTTGACATCAAAGGCATCGTCCACCATGAATTTATTCCTCCTGGACAAGCCATCAACGCCAAGCTTTACGTGCAAGTTCTCAAGAGACTGAAATGAAGGGTCAATCGGGTTCGAAAAGACTTAGCAGCTGATTGGAAGTTGCACCACGACAACGCCCCGGCTCACGCCGCCTTTCTTATGAACAGCTACCTAACCAAGCCCAGCATCCCAAAGCTTCCGCGGCCGCCAAACAGCCCAGATGAGGCCCCCGGAATTTTTTTGTTTCCTTGCCTAAAAAGACCCAGGAAAGGCAAGTATTTTGAGACGATAGAGGGGATCCAAGCAGCATGTACCTCGGCTCTCAAGGCTATTCCGGAGAATGCCTTGCGTGATGCCTTCAATGCTTGGAAATCGCGCTGGCAGCGCTGTCTCTACGCAGAAAGAGCCTATTTTGAAAGTTTTTAAAGATCTGTAACGATTGCTTCAATTCATTTTACTCTCCGGACAAACCCCGTTTCTATTTGTTTATTCGTTTAGTCTTAATAGTCCTTTCGCGGCACCTACCTGAAATTTCGCACACTTCATCGTTCATCGTGAACAGTCGATATTGGGCGACTATCGCATACATCTGCCATTCAAACTGAATGATCGGGTCAAGTGATTACATGGAAAACTTCTTCATTTGCTCATGTGAATGCAATAAGCGACACGAAACGGTAAGTTGTCGATAACGAGCGACAAAATGAGTATACGTCTGAATGCAGCCTTACCCAAATGAGTTCCACTGCAGAGAGCATACACACAACTCAAGGAGTGAGTACTCAGACAGCATGAGAATCATAGTACGAGTGTCGACGAGTTTAGCCGAAGTATCTAATTATCAAAATCAAATTCACAGCTATAGAATTAAACTAACAAACTTAAAGGCAGGGCCACAACTTCAAGCTTCTTGTCTTTTCGAACAGTTTCCACACAAATAAGCGTTATATATGTACTCCACATAACTTATTTCGCGCTCAAATACTGTTAGTGTCAGCTGAGAAGTCTTATGTAAATTTCGTCAAAACCTGGATTTTAAGGTCATCTAGGGCGACATAAAAGTGTCTAAGTTCAATATGTAAAATATGTAAACCGAAACTGCAGCAAGACTCCACTACCATGACTGCTGATAAAAAGCGATAGCCTAAGTGGCATAGTGTCAGACACTACAACGGCATTGGGAGGCAAGCATAATTTACCAAATGTGGCAAAAATAGACAAAAGAGCAATGTCTGTCCCTTTTGGTGACACAAAACAGTGGCACAGAAACATATATACAATACATACATATGAAACTTTATATACTATATCAACATGCCTGCCTACTGTGTCGCAACAACAACAAGTAAATGTGTCTATGATTTTCATTTCGCCTTATTGGTAGCGCGATTTTTGGCAAGAAGTGCCAAACTTGGTAATAAACAAATTTGTTTTAACCCACCAGCAAGCTCATATGAATACTCGTGATACGAAACAGCAGTGGCATGCAGCGATTTACATAAGTTGCTAAAACAGTAGCTGAAATATTTAACAGTAACGCGTTGCCGTGCAATAGTAGCATCAGCGGTGATGCAGCAATATTTGCATAATTTGCACTTTCTAAGCTGGAAGAAGCGTTCACGAATTTTGTTCTGGCAAGAAAATGTTGAGCAACACACCCTGTAAGACATGGCGGCCTTCCCTAGTGACAAAACTTATTGAGGCAACATTTCATAAAGCCCATTGTAGAATACTTAAATACATTCTAATATAAGGGATTGTCTCATTAGACTGTTTATTTTATCAGAATTAATTGCTAACACTCTTAAGGTCTTTGATGTGAAACCCGACTAAAATAAAGTCCTGAGTTGATGGTCAGAATATTTGTAGGGACTGTTGGAAGATAGTGTTAGTGTTTCCATGTATAAAGTGAATCAGTTGTCTACCAAAGTTAATTTTTCTTTCATTAATAGTAAAGTATATTCAGAAAACCACAGTTTTCGTAAAAGAGTGGTGTGAAACTCGGCTATAAGGAGGGTAATTTTGCTTTTTCTTTAAAGCTGGTGGCACTGGTAGGTGAAAAACATTTTGTGTAAATGTTTTGAATTTTTTGAATTACAAGCGATTTTATTTCCGCTACGTGATGGCAAGTGCTTACATAACACTACTAATTTTTGGAATTTTAAGGAGTGAAACTTGACTAAATCAATAGGAGGTGTAATTTTTTTTTATTAACAGTGGTGACTTCTGAAAAGCAAATTGAAAGGTTCGAGAGCAGCTTTTCAGTCTAAAACTCTTAGGATTTAGGTAATTTTAATCGGATATAGAATAAGACTATACGGATAATATCGAAATGATGTAAGCATCGCATTTATTCATTATATTTTACATCGCAATCTCACTCTTATACTACTTTAAACCAGCTCAAATACCGATATCTGTACAAGGACTCAAAGACTTGATTATTTCTCTACTTTTTAAGGAAGATCTTCCATACATGTTGTCTTTCTAGCAGCATTATTTTTCCATTCTTCCCTTTAGTAATGCCCTCCCACGATCCCTTATAAAAACTTCTAAGCATTCTCCTCACAAAAATACTCACTTCATCTCAGCTTGCTGCCACGTCACACTAATATACTCTGGGCTTCATTATCGGCGCACGCCTGCTGTTTGCGGCTTGCATTCCCCATATTTGGTGGGTGAAAATCATGATTTTCTAACAGCGAAGAGAAAAAAGTACAAATACAACAAAAACACAATAGCTGTAACTACTCCGTACAAATGGCATTTGCGTTGCGGCACAAATTGGCAACTGCCACCCCAATCATGCATTGTTAGTGTGGCGCGGCAAGTGCGGCCACAATACTAAATGCTGCCTAATTGAATTTCAATTTCGTTGACTTTAAAGGAGTTGCATGCTGAAAAGCAAAACACACTTAATGATGGCGGACAGACAGTAGCTGGCTAACAGGTGGACCAAGTGGCAGTTAGTTAGTCTTTCATCGGACTGTGGAGTCGTATTTGGATAGCTTGTGTGCATAGGTATTTACCCATACATATATACAAACACAAATCAATGTGCGTGTGGATGCGTCATTTTACTAAAGTTTAAGGTTTTGCTTGGCAGTGAAGTCGCAGGTGCAACATTTCACAACGGCGTGTGAAGCGGTGGACTTTTCCTATAGTTGTTGGTAAATATTAGATTGAAAGGTTGTATAAAATATTTTAGAAAATTTTGTTATACCCATCATTTATGTCATCTGGTTAAAATACCCGAAACAAATCACCAAAAATGATACCATCAGCAAGTTTTCATTGGCGTTGCAAAAGTTTTGGAGGCAAAAATAATGGACATTTGTTCCCGTGTAAGTGTAGACATTTGTTAGTTATCGTTTTTTACTGAAAAGGGTCGCAATCGCATGATAGTTTTTATAGCATAATTTGTGAAACCCGGCTTTCACACACCATTATTCTCAGATTGGATCATAATAGATTAAAACACCCAGACTGTGCGCTTCATTGAACGTCCGCTGCTCAGCTGGTTGATGTCTTCGTTAGAGTGAAGGCTGACATTAAAGTCGTTCAAGAAATGCGATGCATGGCACAAGGACTAAAGTGAGTAGGTCCTTGTGGCATTTACTACAGTGGCCATATAAAAGAACGCAAATTCGGTGTGGGATTCATGGTAGGAGAGAGAACCCGTCACCGAGTACTGTCAGCCATGAGGCTGATCGACTTCGCTGGATCCCGTAATATGGTTATCTGCAGTACTAGGTTCCAGGGTAGAAAAATTTACCAAGCCACCTGGCTGCATCCGCATCGAAAAGCGACCAACTAAATCGATCATATTGTGATAGACGGAAGTCACTTTTTCAGTGTTTTAGATATGCGTAAGCTCCGTGGTCCTAACATCGACTCACTTGTTGCAGCCAATATTCGCACCCGCCTCTGTGCAGCAAAAAACACACGTCAACAAACACAAGGAAGGTTCGACGTCGAGAAGCTGCAATCACAACAGACAGTCGAACGATTTTCTACTCGACTAACACTCCTGCTCTCTGAGAGCATTTATCAACAACTCGGTATAAGGGAACTGTGGGACGGCATTTCAAACTCCTTACGAACAGCTGCAAATGAAACCATTGGTTTTCGGAAAGTGCAAAAGCACAGCTGCAACGACGAGGAGTGCGTATCGCAGCGGACAGAAAACAGGCTGCCTACCTCGCAACGTTATGATCGACTACAACACGTGCGGGATGGGATAGATACCGAGAGTTTAAGAGGGAAACGAGACGCATTTGTATAAAGAAAAAGAAAGAGGTCGAAATGCGTGAATATGAAGAACTTGACAAGCTGGCCGACAGAGGTAATGCTCGAAAATTCTATAAAAAAATGCGGTGACTAACAGAAGATTTCAAGACCGGAGCATACTCTTGTAGAACCCATAGAGGTGATCTAGCAACGGATGCCCAAAACATAATAAAATTATGGAGGAAACACCTCTCCAGCCTGCTGAATGGCAGTGAAATTATAGCGCCAGGAGATGACGAATCCGATTCCCCAATTTATGATGATGGAGCAGACGTTCCATATGTCATAGATTACTGTTTAGGGCAATGCTTTGATCTCCAAAGAAAATGTTCCGATCGGATCTTTATAGCATATAATGGTGATACAAACTAATCCATCAAAGTCTAGCCCTTGTATGGAAAACTATTTAAATTCACAAGATTTCTTCATGTAATTTGACATGAATCCAGGGCAGTATACATATGTATATTGTGCAGATCGGATTACTATAGCATATAAGAGCTATTCAAACTGTATAAATATTTCTACTCCTTTGTTTCTTAGCTTTATCCTCATTTCCTTATGCACTTCTTTGTGCCACAGCGACTGCGTGCGACATATGCCACAATATTTACCGTTCGGATCCACACCATTACGCTAATTTATTTAGTTTGCATATTAAACACCATTGAAGCAACTATTTGCTATTTGCTACATGCAACTGCTGCCACTATTTGAGTAGTTGTTGTTACTGTTTTTGCTTGCCACTGTTATTGTTGTATTTTCTTTCCGCTAACAATGTTATACGCGTGCCACTACGCTATGAATGGCCATAGCAACATTGACTGCAGGGGCAGCAACAACAACAAAGACAGTTGCAACATTGTTGCGAGCAGCTAAATCAGTAGCAAACGACGGCTGTCAGCAGTGAAACTCATTTAAAGTTAACTCAGTGCGCAATTGCGCATTGCCAATTGAGTGAGCGAGCATTGACCAACAGTAACGGTGATTAGCGGTGGCGGTTGTGGCAGCTGTGGCAAGCGGCGCTGTCGTTGGCTGAGAAATGTGAGCAAACAACAAATACAATAATCTACTATTTACATTGTAGCGCAGCAGCGGTGCAAATGTGTGAGAAAACAACAACAACAATAACAACGGCAGCAAAACAAACATGTCGAGAGTTAATGAAGCAACGAATCACTGGCTACAGATGGGCAACAAAGCGCAACGACATTTGTACTCACGCGCCTGCAAGCTCATGCACTTGCCCACACACATACAAACATACACATGCTTATTTGCTTATTGTGCTGCTGCTTAATGAGTGATTACTGTTGACAGTTTGTAACACTGTTTAACGATTCGTTTGTTTGTTTGCTTCTTTTTGTTGTTGTTTGTGTTCGAGTATTTGACTTTGTCTGTTCACTGGCATCATATGATTTATGTTTGACTTGTTTATGCTTAAAATGACAGTGTTGCGAGTATTCATTGAATTTCAATGGGTATCTTTCGAGTCAATGGGAGATCTTGCTGGAGATTTGAGGCAAAGGGCTTGTGAAATGTTGCCGTATTTGTTTGGATTTGTTGGTATTTAAGAAGGCATGCAAGTTTGTCTAGACATTTCAAGTCGAAAAGGACTTATATATTCTTAGTCGGTGCTTGATTTCTATACTCATCAAAAATAATTATTTTCAACGAATTTGTTTTTGTAACCTGAGCATATTAAGCTTTCCCCGAACTTTATGACTCTTAAAAGGAAACGTTAGAGACGCTATAAAACACTTATAGAAAAGATGAGCATAACGAGCTGATTCGAGCCCATGGCCGTCATCTGTTCGTCTGTCCGTATATACTGCTATGAACAAAAAATAGTAAGACTTTATTCATAATTTAAAATTCTTAATTTATTTTTCAAAATCTATGTCGTCTGCCTCTAAGTAATATCCCTTGCCCTCAACACCTTTTGTACCAATCCTCGAAATAGTTGTTAAAGTAAATTTCAGGAATAGCCTTCAAAGCGCGAAGCGATTCGCTTTTGTCTTTAATTGACTTAAAAAGGTTTCTTCGGAGCGGTCATTTCAGTTTGCTGACTAGCCAAAAGTCGCACAGAGCTAACTCAGACGTATACGGTGGTTAAGGCGTGATATTGGTTAAAAATTTAGCGAAAAACTCTCGTAGAATCAATACCGTATTCGACAGCGTATTACCGTGGTGCAAGAACCAAGAACTGCCGTCCCATTTTCACGAATAGATTCGTGCAAATGACGCAAAACACAAAATTTTCTTCCTTGTTGACAGTTTGACTAGCCGGAAGGAGTTCGGAGTGCACCACATCTCGATAATCGAAAAAAACTGTCAATACAACCTAAATTTTCTACCTGCTTTGACGTAGTGTTTTCAGCTCCCTTTGCCAACGAAAAAAAACTGTCAATATAACCTAAATTTTCTACTTGCTTCGACATAGTGTTTTCAGCTCCCTTTGCCACGATATTTGGCAAATTGTTTCCGGTTCGTAAGCATAGACCCAATGCTCATCGCCAGAAATAATATGTTTAATGACATCATAGTGATCGGAAAGCATTGTTTCACAGACGTTAACACGACGTAGTTTTTTTTTTTTGCAAAAATTGAGTATTTTTGGATCTAATAGTGCTTTCACTTTTCTTAGACCCAAATGATCTTTCACTGATCCTTCCGATATTCGAACGACGCCAGTAAGATCTCTGACTATTAAGGGCCGATTTTCATGCAACAATTCTTTTTTTTTTATTGGCATCAGTTGATGGTGAGGACCGTACTAAACGTGGTTCATCCTCAACGCGTTTTCGACCCTCATTGAATAATTTGTACCAATCAGAAACACTTACTCGTGACAAATACTTATCACCGAAGGACTTTTCCAATATTCTGCATGTTTCGACATCAGAAAAATATTTTCTGCACATTAAATTTAATGGAACTTATTTTTTGAATAATTTCACTCAATGTAATAATCGGCGAATGCACTTTATGTACTCAAGAAAGACAAGCGCATACTAGGCCTACGAAGACATTAGTGATAATTTTGATGTGGCATTTGGCAGAGATATCAATGTCAGTCATACCAGCATGGAAAAATACATTTTCTAATAAAAGCTCTGAGTGTCTACTGTGCAATTGACAGCCATCTTATTAGACTATATGTACGTTTCATCTAAAATAAAAAACTCTCAATTCTGTCTGGAAACTAGAGAAGTAGATTATTCTCAGCATTTGATTGTTCCTGCCTTATTTCAGAGCGAGATGAAAGGGCTGCGGAAGTTCCACTCTTAGTTGTACAGGATCATACATTTGTAGCGATATCAATAATCTTAATAAACTTGTCGGAAGATTTTTTATCGTTATAGGAAGGTTTACGCCTAGTACGAGTACAAGAATGCTTATGTAACTCCAAGACTTCTATGGGTAGTCGAAAAAGTCTTTTGGTATTTGTAATCAAATTTTAGTTTTCTTTTATATTTATAATAATAAATAAATAAACAAATATATATCATTTTGATTGACCACTTTTTGCCAATTTTCCACTAGAGACCTTATGCCATCAGTGTGAAACTGTCATCAGTGTAAATCGAAATTTCAAAATTTCCAGAACGAAAGTGAGCGAGCCATTGTTGTGTAACACGAACATCGACTGCGTTAACGTCATAAGTTTTATTGTTTGCTTACGTAACCCTTTTTATATAAAAATTTCAAAATAAAGCGAGAAATTCATGACTTTCACTAATTTTTGAACAGCTGTAACTTTTATTTCAAATTCCCATGTTAAGAGGGTATTCTAGTCTAAAAATTAAAAAAAAAATCAATTTTTTTTTAATATTATCAAAGTTTAACTATTCAAGAATATGTGTAGAAGAGGATTTTTCAAAATTCATATTATTTTCGGAGATATTGGCATTTCTCTAACCCGGCATCCAAACTGGTTCGGCCGGAACGCGAAATTTTAAACGCGTTTTTCTCAAAACTGACTTTTTCGGAACGATGCCCACGATTTCTCAAGTTCTACTGGACCGATTTACTTGAAATTTTTATATAGTCTTCTTTAGAGGCTTGTCTATGGTTGGAACTAGTCATATTCCCAAACTTTTATTTTTATTATTTTTAAAAAATTCGAAATATGTTAATCAGAAAAAGTGATCCAAAAAAACTTTTTTTAGGTCGTAGCCATTTTGTGAATTTTTTTTTTCACTTTTCCGTAGTGCCGGCCATTGCGACATTATTCTAGATTAATAATCTTTTTTTCTTTTTGGTTTCAGATAACTAGGAGGGTTGTAATCATGGGTATGGTCACGTGGAAATTAGGAAATTATTTTTAGGGACCCCCAATTCGTTAGCTCTTAATTTTTGAAATTTTTTCCTTTTTTTATTTTTGTATTTTTTTCTCTACTCTTCTGAAATTAACAAATAACTAATAAAAAATGGATAGTGAAAATATTAATTGCTTTTTTTACGACACTTTAAAAATTACCTGAAATTCATGCTTCTAGACTAGAACATCCCCTTATTTTTTTTGATTGAATTAAGCTTAAAATCTTATCTTTTCAACACTATATGATATGACACAATGTGATTGGTTGCACTGGAGATATACTTGTATGATTGCAACGAAATTTAATGAAAAAATGCGAAAAGACTTTTTCGACTACCCAATATTATACTTCTCACTCCCTAACACATTGAAACATATTATTGAGAATTTACGCAACCACATAAAAACAAAAAAAAAGTATCAATTATCTCGCTTTGAATCATAAGTTTTTAATTTTATTCTAATATATTCGCATATTTGCTTACATAAGCTTCACAAGCACACACTTGCATGTTTGGTCACGCCATACCGAATGTGCCTGAATATGCTTGCATGATATTTGCATAGAGAATTGTTAGCAATTAGTGCACCGAATGCGACATTTCCCACACAATTCACGCGGCCGCATTGGCAGCTTTGTCAATTCACCAAATGAGCGAAAGTGTTGCAAATCAAATGCCAAGCCACCCACAATAAAATAAGCGACACGGCGCACCACACCAAGCACGTCGCAAACGCTGCAATGGGCGCAACAAGAAAAAGCAACAACAACAACACACAACAATGTCTGTAGGAGCGTGCTGCTTGGCATACATATGTGTGTGTGTTGTTGTTGTTGTAAACGAAGAAAAGCGCAACAGCTGGCATTCACAAAGCGGCGATAAGCCTACAGAAATCAGTATTCGGTGTGTGTGTGTGTCAACATATGTATATGCGTTGATGTGCCTGTGTTGCATGCAAAATTTTGTGACAAACGGGCAACAGCGCAGGCGCACGTAACGAGCAAGTGAAAACATGAAAAAAATAAAATTTACTGTGTTGCAAACTGTCGCGTTGCGCTCGCTTTGACTTGAAGAAAGACTTATGTGACAAGCTTTTTATTTCGCTTAGCGTTTGGTTTACCGTTTCAACTTTTTTCAGCCATACGCCGAGTTCATGGAGGTGCCCACCGTTGGTGCGACATCGAACGCGATCTGTTGTCGGCCAAATTGGTGATTTTTGCTACGTAAATCTTATAACAAACTGTCAACTGACGGCACAAACAACCACAAAAAAAAAATGAAAACTGCATACAGCAACAACAACTACAGCTGTAAATGCCTACTTTTTTGTTGACAGCCACAATTGCTCTATTATGGCCTATTTGAGCGAGCGTGCCACACGAGTGTGCCACATGTTTGCGCCGGCGTTGTGGGTACATACTTTTTGTTGTTGTTATGAATTTTGCTCTACATTTTTTTTTTGATTTGTTTTAATGAATTATTTATATATTTGTGTGTGTGTTTTTGCACACTTTGCTTGCATTGACTCGCGCCCCTTTTTTGGGGCAGCACAACGTCATTATTTGTGGCAGGCACGTAATTAAAATTGACTTAAGTGTCGCCGCATGCTGTGTGCTCTTTTTTTTCCGGTTGCTGTGCAGCATAAATTCTGCTATAAATTTAGGCACTTCTGTAGTTTTTGAGTTCTCATTTGGTAAATGTCGTCACACCCAGCCCAAAATGCGCCATCAAAGCTGGTCAATAAACGGTGGAATTGCAATGCAGCAGGCGGAAAAAATAGTGGCATTAAAGCTTGCCACAAAATAAAAACGCCACAACAACAAGGAAGAGTGACAAAACGTCCAACAACAACTAGCGCTAACGTAATTCAATACTTGGCAAGCAAAGCTGGCTGCCAATGAAGTTTTACCCGCGCATTTTTTGACACTAAACAACGTGTTTTTATTGCTGTCGTTTTTTTTGTTTTTATTTTTGTATTTTTTCGCCAACTCTATAAATATTGCCATTTATAACGACATCGTTAAAGTTGATTTCAACGTTTATTTGCTTCGTTTTTAATGCTACTTTGTTGCTGTTCTCATTCCCATTTGTTATTTGAAGATTTTTAATTGCCACTCGTCGCGCCACAAGGGACATTTGTATGCGCATACATGTGTATGTACATAGTTGGGTGCCTATCTGTCCCTTGATATTTCTCTTCAACCTCCTTCAGTCACCAACGCACTCAGGTTACGTATACGCCCCGGCCTCTAGACTTGGCGCGCAGCAGCTGAGTCGCAGCCATTGGCAGTTGAAATGACATTGCTGTTGTACGATTGACTTGTGTGTCAATTAGTTTTAGTTTCTCGCTATTTTTGGTATTTGGCTTGAATGATTACGTGGAAAAGGCGTTGAAAATGAATTTACTTAATTCCAACTCTAATAACAATAAATTGCAGTTAATTACTGAGCAAGTATTTATACTATAAATATTAACTAAACGCCTCAAATAGTCGTACATTAATTAATCCTAATTTACAATTTATAGAGCAAATTTTAGAAGTATTTATTATGTTAAGCAAAAAATATTAATATGTGCTTTGCCTCTGAGGTATTGAAGAAATTATAACAAATCAGGAACCTCAGAATAATCAAAGAGATCAGAAGCAGCAGTATATTTTCTATAAGGATATCCATGCTTTCGAGTTTTTCTAGTGGCTTGGACGCTAAGTGTTGCGTGTGATATATATTGAGCTGCCAAAAAGTAGTGTTTTCTTTGTATTTGAATTCAAGACCATGACATTAATCTGCCTCCTTATAGATACTAGGTTTGTATGGTTCGATGGCTGATGCAGAGGTCACACTTGAACTACTCTACGCAATGGTTTGAAAAGTCATAAAAAACATAAATTCGGTATTCAATCTTATACTTGACGTCAACCAAGCGGATTGTGCCCAATACAAGTACTTCAAATCGGTGGGATATCTGAGGATTTAGGCTCTCAAGCATTTAAGCCTCCACCTCGCAAACGTGGAACAATCAAAAAGTAAGTCTTCAGATCTATTCACCTCGTCTTCTGCTTCTGCAGTTTACGTCCGGTAAGATTTTCATCATTAGGCAAGAATGCTGTCGAGGCAATGGCTTGTCAGAACTATCACAACTAGGGAGAGGCTAACCTTTGCTAAGGGCAAGAGCTCACTGAATCTCGCATCGATGGTTGCTCAGCGCTGACCAGACTTCCGCGAAGCACAGCTATCTATTAGTAAAACACACGAGAAGAGGAGAGTTCGGATACTAACCACTTTTTTAATACTACCTACTACATACTCCTTTTTTGGGAATTTTAGCAACACTTTTTTAAGATCCAATTCCAGGAACTTGCTGGTCGAAACGGACGCGATGTGATACTTGCCCACGTAGATGTATTCAAGGGCTTTAAGCCTGCTTCTACAAATCGCTGAGCAATCCAAAGTCTGGTGTTTTTGGTTCCATATCATTGGACATTATTTTCTGAAGCCTGCAGTGTCCAGTATAGAGTGCGGCAAGGAGACGGAATTTGTCCAGGGGGAAGTTGATCATATCTTTAAACCTTGTTAGGTTGTGTCCTTGAAACAGCAGCTTAGTATGGCGCATAACTGTTGCCTGCTGCCAGTGTCTTACTCTACTCATTCTCTCCTCTGTGCGGAGCAATTCTTTTATGTTGTTGGACCCCAACGCAATGCATCGTTGTGATATCATCAACCTAGAGACCACATTGGAACGGGCGACTTCTTCGGCCAGCTCGTTTCTGGCTACCCTTATATACCCAGTTAACCAGATCAGGTGAATGCAGCGGTTTCGTCTTCCTATATATTCCTCCACTAATAGACGTCAGTGTAGCACTGGACGGTGCTTTCACTCAACGATAGGTCACTCCACTTCGCCTTACTGTCGAGAGTAATTCTAAACTTCTTTATTAAGTTTATCCTCTTCGCAACGAGGTCACTTGGAAGAAGGGTCAGTGCTGTGTCTTCCTCTAAGGCCTTCATTTATTAAGAAAAAATTATTATCCCTTCACCATACCTCTCTGCTGCCATGAGCAGCATTGTATGCTTCGCTGCCTGTTTGGTCACTAGATGGAACGTTGTGATGTTGGGCAAGTGCGCATTGCCCTGAAGCGCAGACGCCAGCAAGTCTTTTCAGCCTCGATAGTTGAAGATCTAGAAGACCGCGTTGCCTTCTAAGCAATCGCTGAATAAGTGCCAATAGGCTTTACGATCGTAGTGTACAGTCACTTGATACCTGGTTTGCCCCAGAATCTACCGGCTAGACATCTGCATATCATGAGTGCTTTGGCGGTTTTTTACAGTGTGCATTCTACATGCCTATTCCAACGAAATGTTGAGTCTAATGTGAGACCTGGGAATTTGAAGTTCTAAGACACCTTTGCACCTCTGCCACTAAGCGTTAGGGACCTCAAGCCCGGAGAAGATCTGTCTGTGCATATTTCGTTTCTGCTTGACACAGAATGACCTGTTGGCATATAAACTTTTGGCTTATTTATTATTGTTTGCTAATAAAAAATATGAACTTTTGGACATAAAATCAGCCAGAATTTACAATTTAATCTATATAATGCAAAAAAAAAATATTGATAATATAGCTTCTATATGTGTATGGTATGTTCTTGAACACCTACAATATGTCATTTTCAATGATGCTTAAGAGGTCTAAGGTTGCCACTGAATTCACTGCGGGAAATGGTTCAACCACAAAGTATGCTTGTAAATGTCAGAAGCTTGTTAACACAGTCGTATTATTTACTTACATAAAAGCGTACATAAATTGACATGCAAGCTGACATAGACACCGAGACACATACTACACTTATAACGGCGTATGTGCTGTATAGATCCCCGTTAAACTTGCGAAGTCTTAGGGAAACAAGCGCAGCGACGACAACGGACATACTGACCAGGCACGCGGCGAGCAGCAACTTTGAATTATATAGATACAAATACATATATATACAAGTATATATATCGTGTCTTTTTATTACCGTTAAAATGATTGCAGCAAGCGCTTGTCGAACATGTGTTAGACATAAAATATATACCTATATTTAGGTTGCTGGAAATTCTTCATACCTATTTACCTGCATATTTGCGCCTTTGGCTACTTCCGAACTTGTACACGCGCTTTACAACATTTGTAATTGCAGCGCCCAACAACTCGCGCGATTGAGTGCAAAAAGGAATGAAGAAATCGCTTTACAACAAAAGCAGTAGCCACGCTACCGCCGGTAAGCATGGCATAACGGCAACAAATCATGGCAAAATGCTTGTAATTTTACTAGTCCAAAGTGCCATATTTCATGTCTGATTAGCTGTAATGACAGTTTCTAGCCGCTGGTGTCGTCGACGTTGCACTCGCCGCTCCGGCGCGGTATGCGGAATGCGGCATACTGTCGGCGGCCAGGAAATCGTTGCATGCAGAGTATGCGGCTGATGCTGCAATGAGCAGCAGTTCCTTGAAGTTTAGTGAAAATTTATTATTTTTTGATGTCAACTAATGGCCAGAGGGTGGTGCGACGGTGATGTTGCTGGCAAACTATTCTAGGAGCTAATTGTGTTTAGTGGCTTTTTGTTAGTTGAGGTCTTCTGCGGAAATATTATTGCAGATAATAATTGTATTCATTTTTTAAAATATAATGTGTATATTCCTGTAAAGGTTCCCGGACTTTTTTATTGTCCCAGATACCGCCTTCGCGGTTATAGCCGATTTTACTAGCTGCTTTCTTCCTTTCTTTGGATGTGTTTTTTTCGTTGCGGCTGGGATTGGAACCCGCAATTCAGGGGAAATGCAAGCCTCACATATCCTCTATGGCACTCTACATTCGTAGCTGTTGTGAAGTTGTATATGCAACAAAGAATGTTGAAGCGTGTCTAAGTTCACTGAGATGGAGATTCATTTCAGTTTAACTGAAGCTAGAACTCCCTATCTAGAACTATTCTTATTTATTAACATTCGTGCTTCTATATTTATTTCTACACTACTCAACGAACTATTTTTGTAAACCTAGAAAATTTGATTTTTGATTTTATTGAACTGGTTAAAGTTATAGGAGTTTATCAACATTTTTAAGGATCACACATGAATCTGCCAAGTGTAATAGTAAAACAAAATTTTTTCACGCCTAACTTATTATCATGGAAATGCACCATTAAGGTGTAGAGCCGTACTAAATTGCATTTATCATCACAGAAACACCATAAAGGTGTAGAACCTTACTAAGTTTCCTGACGTTATCTAATTATTTTATGTACTTTTGGTAGTCCCAAAAAGTAGATCAGCTGTAATTGAGAAAAATCATGCCACCTTCAAAACATTAAAACGATTAAAATGTTGTTTCATCTATTGCAAGCAAAGCACGACTTCGGCGTATACGTTGATGTCCGAAGGAAGGTTAGTTTAGTCTCTCACGAATGTCAGGACGAAGGGACACAGTGTTTTCAGTGTGGAGCCGGTTTACGGATTTGTTTTTTAGTAATTAAATTGAAAAGCGTATTTTTGAGCCACTCTAAGAGAAATTTATGAAAACAGAATTACCAATCTACATTGCGCAAATAAAAAGCTGGACGGTTTAAAAATGTTTCAGGATATATTTTGGTGAAAGATGTGGATATAGGGTTCCACAGTTGTTAATATATTTTTGGAGTTGTAAGAAGTTTAAGAGGTTTCCTGGGGTAAAGAACAGACATTTTCCAAAGATTTGTTTCTCATATTAAAAATGAAATAATTTATTAGAATTTTTATTGTTACAAACATACATTATTAACAAAGAATTTCTGAAATTTTGGAAAAACAATATTTTACACTCGACGCCATTTCCGGTCCACCTCGAAAAAAAGATGCGGCCGCGTTGGCAGGATAACTCCTTACTAGATCATCTAAAGTAAAAAAAATATGTACTTTAGTTATAACCTAAACTTCTAACTTTAACAAAAGAAAAAAAAAACAGAAAATTAAATTTTTGGCAATTTTTACAAAAAAATTAAAATTTCAGTGAAAATTTCGCATTTGCCTTTTTTTCAAGTAATCGAAAAAAAACCTTCATCCAAGTCTTTAAGAATGGTAGCTCAATTACCTGTTGTAAAATTTCTTGCAGATCGGTTGAGTAGTCTCGAGAAATCTTGCCGACTGAGTTCAAGAACACAGCTTCGAGAAAAATGGTTTTAAGGACGGAACAGTTGTCCTAGGTTGCCCCGAGCGCTCAAGATCTCAAGGCGGTATCTCCAAAACTATTGCGCGGATAAACTTGACAATTTAGGACAATATTTTAGAAGCATTATAAAATTTATTAGGACAAAAAAATTATAAGATTTTTTGAAACCCGTAAACTCATGTAAATTTAAATTTGAGATTTTGCAATCCACTGTGGTCTGTGAGCTTAATGTTTCATGCATCCACTCAGTAAGATGACTCTTTGCATTGCCAAACTGAATCAATACTATTAACGTACGTACTAGTTACATGCACATAAGTAAACAAGTACTGTTTATTTATTTATTGCTTTTTGGTAAAAATTAAACCAAATTACCTGCAGAACTGCCGCCACGTCAAAATAATTGATTTTCTGTGTTTTGCAAATTTTCCATCAATTAACTTGAAATTTGATTTCGAGCAACAAATGCATAAGTCCATACCTGCAGGTATATATTTTTTAAAGTGATGAAGGCAAAAATATTAAGTAACAGTCTGCAAGCGACAAATAACGCCACATACATATTTAATGAGTTTTAATCGATTTTGGCGAGGCCTATTAAATTCAACAAGACACGCAAAGCGGTGCGTGGCACAAGAAAAAAAGTTCAACGCTAAGAGCCGTTATGGGCTGCGTATGTGTTTTTACGTGCACGCAACGAAAAACGGTTCACAGCGCCGAGATGACAGTTGACTAAACAGCTGCAGGTAAAAAGCTGTCATATTAGCATAAATGATAACTCTATCGACGTTCGGCGGCGTGATTAGATAAACAAAATTAAATAAGCTGAAATGTTGAAAATTTATAGAAATATATTGTGGGTATGTGTATGGTTTGAAATATATACACATTTCTACAAATTTCTTAACATCGGTCAGTTGGTTTTAAGCCTTAATTAATTTGCTAATTTGCAATACAAATATTACACTTTATTAACTAAGTTCATTACAGTATGCGTTTGAAAAGCGCAAAAAAATATAATTTATGCACAATTTGCGTTTTAAATTAAAATATTAAATAACTTCAAGTAGCAATTGCTGACACAATCCATTTTTTTATTTAAGAGCTAATATTTTTGGCTTGCACTGTTGCCTTCTTACCCCACATTGCCAATGCATTTAATTTTTTCACACATACTTACATAAACATATGCTGGTGTACGTGTATCAGTGACTTCAATTGCAGTACCTTGCTCACTGGCACAATGGCAAAGCAAATGTTTTGCACAGTCACAACTAAAAAATGCCATTCCAATTTAATTATAGCAAATTAAAAGTCAGTGTTGAAAAAAAATATCATTAACATTTCTACCGTTGCTCAGCGCCCACTGTGCGCGGACCTTGCTGACCTCTCCTCCCGGAACATATCAATCATATGTCGTTGCTCCAGTTTTGCCACTCAAACATTTACCACAACGAATGAGTTAACAAAACTGAACAATCGGCCCAATGAAAAATGGAATAATGGCGAAAATTTAAAAAACACAAATTATGAAATACTGCCAGCAACAAAACAAATACAATAACACATTACATTTAAATTTTAGTAATAAAAAACGACAACAATAAAAACAAAACAGCTACATATGCGCTTGAATTGCAGAAAAAATCACGAAATTAGCTTAAGCTTTACACACACAAACAAATAAAAACCACAAAACTTGTAAATAAATTGCGACGACATGGTAAGGCGGCAGTGGAAATGTGGTTGTGTAGTTTATTTAACTATTTATGGCGAATTCTGGGAATTCCTGTGATGATTTCGAAATTGAAAGCCACAAAAATATACATGAGCCGCTTCAGCGAAATTAATTTCAGCTGAAATTGAGCCATTGTTTCCATTATGATGTTATTATGGAGCTTCCGCAGCTATTGGAGTACTACTTGTAAGACGTGCAGTTATAATCTGATTAGCTGATTTTTGTTATATTACTTT
Organism: Bactrocera correcta; assembly: GCA_027475135.1. Lineage (NCBI taxonomy): Eukaryota > Metazoa > Arthropoda > Insecta > Diptera > Tephritidae > Bactrocera > Bactrocera correcta. Next base: position 3,104,870 of record CM050326.1, read on the forward strand.
GTGGTTACAGAAAACTGTGGTTCTTTGAATTTTTTATTACTTTCGGAGAATAAAATTTTATTTAATATGTAAAGAGGAGATGATCCTTAACAAACTCTGGGCATATGTTTGGTAAGTCAGGCTCTCTTCTAGATAGTAGTATCCAAAAGGAAGCTGCGCGTCACACTCGTTTCTCGCGGCAATTCGAGCACTACGTGTGCAATGGGTGCTGGTTTGACTCCAAATACACTATTCACTGCGATGGAGTCGGTGAAGGTGTTAACGGCTTGACTGTGAATGGCGGTCAGTGCGTGTCGGCAGTTAGTTGCGTCCGAAGTATGGTCGGCGCATTGTTTTATATCGTCGACATAGATGAAGAAGGAACTTTTGATGTTCTAAGCAGGTAATGGCAGAGATGGTTTTTGCGAAAGCACCTTCGTCGTCTGTGTTTCATTGCATCCAGGTGACCTTATTGGAGCGGCGTAGTTAAAGACCGGCAGGCCGATTGGTTTGTATGTAGGCAACAACATACTAATTTCCCCATGTACTGCCGGTTAGCGACTTGAGGATTTTGTTGCGGCTCTATGACAAGGTAATAGTCGCGGTCGTAAGAAGAGTGAAGGAGCACAAGCTATAAAAAGTCACTCCTAAAATTCTTGGTTTAATGACAGTCGGAATCTTAATGCCATCGACTGCAATATTAATGTCAAGTCTGTACTCCTTCGTCCAGTTTGTGAATATAGGCGCTGTGGATTTAGTGTGGGAGAGTGATAAGTTCCGTTCAGCGATTAAGCGAGAATAGTCAGAGAGATAAACCTTTACGTTGGAGCACATGCCATCGACTCCATTGCTTCGACATAATTATCGCGCAATCATCAGTGTACAAAGAGCGTGCATTTTTCGATATTCTCAAGTAGGGTTGGTGTTTGACCGTGTCAAAGGCTTTTTTTTTGACAAGTCTAGCGCTACGAGGATCGTTTTCTAGCCATGAACTATTTGGGCTTTTGCTTTGCAGTGGTGGTGCTGTGCACTTTTACTAAGCCATGCTGGGGATTTGCTGGGCTCAGGCGGTGTGTGAAGGTCAGGAGTAGCCATGTCTCAAGTGTCTTCACTACTGGGGGTAGAGAAATATCGGACCGTAGAACTCCACTTTGTTGGCCGGTTTTCAAGGATTCGGTAGTGGGACCACTCTTCCGATTTTTACACATCGGGTATTTAAAGAGAGGTCATCAATAGGTTGAAGACCTTGGTGAGGTAGCTTAGTTCCGTCGAGTCTAGATGATTAAGCATCAGTATGTTAACCCCATCAGAGCCCATGAATTTGGACGATTTTGCCTTTTTCAAGACACTCTGAATCATCTCATCAGTGAAAGTAAGTTGGAGCGTAGTCTTTTGGCATTTTAAGCAGCCGTAACACATCGTTTGTAAACTGTCGGCTAAAATAGCTGCCGCACTTCTTCGGGTCTGAAGAGGCATAGCCATTCAATTGAATTTTAACTCGGTCATCTCTTCGAATTAGACAAAGCAATGACAGTAGTCCAAAGCTTACTCACACCGCCGGAGAGGTTGCAGGACTTCAGGTGCTCTATCATTTGCTTTTACCATTTGCCGAATCTGCAAACTGAGTTCCCTTTTTCGAACACAGTGATCGGCTTGGCATAAGGTGTCGCGCTCATGGCTAAAACAGCCGCTTCGGCTGGGAAATTAGGACGAAGTTCCACTTTTCTTCTGGCTGGAATGAAGCGAGCGGTAGCTGATCACCTTGCGGGATTGACGCCCGTCAACGATTACGCCCGTAGAAATGAATAAAACAGTGAGGGTGTTTTCGGTAAATTCTGTAAAGCGGACCCAGTTAGCTTTGTTAAAGTTAACGAAGGTGCGGTTGTCCACAGAAATAATCAAAGACATCTTTATTTGTGATGACTCGCAAGCTTATGAATTTGTTGATGAACTGTCTAACAAACCAGCGAATGACGAGCCAAAACAGAAAAAAAATATAAAATTTGCTAAAGTCATCAAAGGCCTTACCGGTTTAAGACAAGTGTTTGGAAAGTTGGTTTAGGCATTGACAGGCTTATATTCTCTCAAAAGGAGACATAACATTGCTTCCACTTAGTTAAATTATTGCAAATGAAATAAATTTAGCATAAGTACAATAATTTGGTTAAAATTATATCGAAGAGCTATATGTACTAAAAAACTATACTATAATACACTTTCATATACTTGTATATATAGTATATACATATGTACATATGTATATTTGTGTATATGAAAATAAAGATGTGTTGAAGTTGGCAATTCAGTTTATACTTTACTTTTTAATTTTTTTTCGAAGGTAATAAATGTTGCTAGCTGGTATTTTTGTATTTTAAGGGCGTTAACCATTTCATTGGATATTTGCCTCAAAGCAGTGTGAATACAACACAATGGCAACACAATAAATGGACCGACTCTGCGCGCAACAGTGGTCGACAACGAACAATTGCTATGTGCCATGACGTTGATGCTGAGCTGGACAGCATTTACATAAGCTACCATAGTGTTGTTGCTGTTATTGTTGTGGCCCGCATATCAGCAGGCACCTCGGTTAACCTTATAAATTGCGGCAATAAAAATTGGAGAATAAAATGTAAGAAATGGAGCAAATTTTTGTTTATATTTTTTTTTTTTATTTTTTGCCTGCAATCGTCATTCATAGTTTTATATATATGTAAATGTGGGTAAATAGATATATTTCGGGTATGTAGTGGTTAGTATGTGAGTTATTTTGAAGGAAATAGAATGAACCGAAAATGCCGCTTTTGAGCATTTCTTCTGCCACAGCGAATTTATGTCATTAGCTCTTTTTGTTCTTGTTATTGCATACACCACCAGCAATTTTATTTATGTTGGTAATTCAACCTATATGTTGCTCTGGCTCTGCAGTCGTTGGTGATAAGCATCCATATGCGCTGGTGTAATGACCATTTCGGTGGCAGCTACGGCAACCGCAAAGATTGTAAGTAAAGCCACAAGCAGGAAAAGCAGAAAAACTAAAAATTTACCAGTACCCACATACTTATATTACAAATAAATATGTATTTATGCCAGCTAAACTGGTCCATTTGGCAACGTCCGCACATGAGCCAATTAATTTAGACATATTCTTCATTGGCCGTTTGCGGTGAAATAATAATAAAATGTTTTGCATTTTAAGCTGGTATAAAAGTTGTTGTTAAAAGAGTTGTTGTTGTCTGAAAATAGTGTTTGACTTTTTTTAAATATACTACTCCCAGTAGGTTCAGATAGTGGAGTTAATCAGACTTGCTTGAGAGCTGAGAGAGATATAACCCCTTAAGAAGCTTTTTTTTATATCTAATGAAATTCAAAATTTGAGCATTTGAGTATGTAGTAAAGGTGGTAAGGTCGCTTCATCGCTTCAATTCTAGACGGATGAGGATTGCGGAACTAGGAACTTTCGCGTTATAAAATTAAAATTATTTATAGTCAATCGGTTGTCATTACTTTCTCGCGTCTTCGTTGCAGTAACTTCGTGAGAAGATCACACACTAAAATGAATCAAAAGGCAAAATTTTTGAAGGCAAAATAATTCATAGTAGGACGAAGCCCATCGGAAAAGGAAGAAGTATTAACAAATATTAAAAGAAAAATAATTTTTGGGTGATTTGTGGTCGGAGTAGTTGAAATTTTAATATTTTAAAATGGTTTATCTCGATTCGCGGCAGAACCTCGAGTCTTATGGTGATAAAAAAATTAAAGTCCTTGTGCCCTGAGGCTTCATATTGGCGCGATTATAGCGTACGGTCAAGGTAACATGCAGTGGCTGGTCTCCATCTAAGCGAACTGTATAAGATTAGGCCATGATCCTAAGGCCTGGAGACTGATGAAGGTGACGTCAGTACCGACGGAGAGCTCTCAAGTCGATACCAAGGCTTTCAGGCCCATTAGTCTATCCTCGCTTCTGTTGAAAAGCGTTAGACAGACTCATGAAACTGTACATAAGGAGCAGAATACCAAAGGATAAATTGTTAAAAACCCAGCTTGCCTGTAGACATCTTTCACGACATCGAGGAGAACTTCAACAATGTGCGAAAGTAGGCCATGGTTAAAGCGAATCAAAACCTCGTAAAGTTTGAAATGGAATCAAACATCTCATATAAAGTCTTATCTGCGTCAGAAAAGTCTAAGCGTAGTGGGTAGTTCAAAGCCGTCCCGAAAGGTTAACAGGAGCTTTTCGCAGGGTGGGGTGCTTGTTTTGGTTCTTGGTAGTTAGCGATCTACTTACATAACTCGTGGAACTAGTTTGATGTATGATTCTCTATGCTGGCGAAGATTGATTGTTGAAAAGATCAAATACCTAAGGGTTATCCTCAAGCCTCAGTTAAGCTAATAATATTCTATGGTGTACCCGTCTGGTGCAGGGTAGAATGCGTAGATATTGCCGGCAGTTGCCTTGTTACGAAGTACGCCTTAAAGCCGGAAGCAAATGTGCTTATGAAGGCGTTCGTACATGGACACACCGAAATTTATGCCTCTTTCAACTGCATTCTTTAAAACTTGGATCACTGCGTCACAGCGGCTACTCATTGCGGCTTTTTCTCTTCTCACATACCGACTAAGGGTATGTAGATGAGAAGCAGTCATTGGAGAAGAGGCGCAGTGAGCTTTTTCGCGTATGATTCGATATAAAGCGGGAAGGTTGGAAAAGGGGTTTTCTCAATTCAGCAACTGTCTAGAGTTGAGTATATACATATGCTTAAAAATGCCTATTGAATGGCGTCAAAACATCTTGTTAAATGATAGTTGCCAAAGTTATGGACAAGGGTGAGTGAAAACATCTATGTACTTTCTCCTTCATTATTAAGCTTTTGTAAGGCTACGGCTAAAACATCTCCGTAGTCTTTCCTTTGCCGAATCAGATATAGCTAATAGGCTCAAAGCGCTTTATCGATTTCTAAGGGTCTTATGAGCCATTACATAGGTGTTTTAGATACCATAACGTATCGGAAATCTTAGCTGTATAAGAGCAATCTCTTTAAGATCAACCACTTAAGCTAACCTAACTTAATAGTAATAAGAAAACTATGATTTTCGAATCCAAAATTCTAACCCAAAAATAGGTTTCACACCACTAATCTTTTTTCACTTTTTAACATTTGCAAAGCTTCTCAGCATTTCCATATGATGAAAATCTTGCTTGGATGTGATGCTTTGCTTTGAAGTAGAATTAATGTGATATTTTGTGGCTCGAGCATTGAAAAGTTAAACAAATTTAGTGACTTAGAAATTGTTTCGAGTTATCAGCTTTTTACACTGAGATTAAAATAATTTTCTTCTTAGCGTTCAAAAGGTTTAATGAGGAGTAAAATACCTAAAAAAAATACCCAAAAATACCCGAGAAAATACCAGAAAAAATCCTTGAAAAAATACCTGTTACTCTGTAAGTTGAAGGATGTCTCTACTTTTTTTTTACCCACATAAAGCTATTGTTAATACTTGTATCAAATAATTAGAGGTTCATAAAAGCTGTATGTAAAACAAATTACTCACATAATATGAAGAGTTAGTTAAATAAGAATTTTAATTAGCATTTTTTTAGAAAAACGTAAAGTTATTGCTTTATAAATATGTAGCATATTGTTTCAAACTCAACTCTGTCATAAATTTCGCACTCTCAAACAATAATTCACTTATTTCCTCACCGTTTGACATTCTTGTGCCTTCAAAGTGTCAGCCTGCCTGAACGCGGTAATTGCAAATATTTTTACCTCTTGCTAACATATCACTTTAAATGATTGATGTGCGCGAAATCTCTTGATTGATCTCTTTTTCATGCAATAATTCACTCGTGTCGGTGTCGGCGTATGGACTTAGAGACGCGATAATAACATAACTTTCTTTATTTGCTTGTCGACTCATTTTTTCGGGCTACTAAAAGCAATATATCACTCAGAGCTAAAGGCTTTTTTACAAAATATTTGAAAAATGCGAATATTTGTGCAGAGAAAAGGTAAAAAACAGGTATTAAAGTCGATCGTCTTTAAGCTTTTTATAATGATATGTATATTGTTTATATTCATTGAGCGCAAACTCAGCAATCAGCTGCTGCTACCAACAATTAAAATGTCAAAAACGGTAAATGTTTACTGGTTACGTTTAAAAGCATGCTGACAGGCAGTTATTAAAATGGCAAAGAATGAAGAAAATATATTTTTGAATATTAAGGAAGATTTAGAAAAAGCAGAAAAATAGTAATAAATATAGTAGAGTAGGGTAATTGAATAGTAATAGTAAAGTCTGAGCTACAAATCAGTGCATAACTTAGATAGAGAATATCACTGTATACATATGAAAAAGAAGAGAGAACAGAAAGTCATGAAACGGAGTACACAGCCGTTAGTTTTAAGAGCTGAAATATTTATGTAATAGTGTGGTATTAATATTTTCAACAGCACAGACCAGCTAAGAGATTGAAATATGATATATTCAAGTTAGAAACTTTACCCAAAAGCATGGAAATAGAAACATTGATTTTACCCAAAGCTCCAGCTAAATTTGGTCGAGCACACATATACACCTGTCTTAAAGGAATCTGTTCAATTTCGACACTTTCTAGACTTGTCATCAATAATAACAACTAATAAACTAAATGTTTTCGCTTAATAAAAACAACGACCCAATAATAAACAATCGGAAAGTCTCATCCTAAAAGCGCTTTGCTCCAAAAATAACTTTTCTCTATCAATTTCTGTGCAGAAATAGTCAAATGGCACATTCTACTTGCCCTAAAAGTGCACTATTAGACTTTTAACTAACCTATATTTGTCACTTTTCGTACCATACGCACACACACACTTATAGGCATTCAAGTGCAAATGTGCTCTATATAATATTGGTCAGTGTGTGAAGGTAGAAAGTATTGCAGATATGAGCCATTGTGTGTTCAGAAAAGGCTAAACTCCTTTTCCGCATTTTTAAGCAGCAAACGCCTTGACCGCCAAAAGTGTAGGCAGAAGTCATGAAAAAGTAGTTGGAAAGTAAAACTTTTTGCATTACTTTGTTATTTCTATTTGTTAACTGCGCCCACATAATTCAATTTTGAGCGTCACTGCCTTAAGCTGCGGCTCCTGCTGATACACTGTGTGCTTTCTTGGTCACATTGCTTGGTTTAAGGCTCAGCCCACATGCAGTGAGGCAGCTGTCAGCATGGCAACATTGTCCATTTTCCGCTTGCCTCTATTTGTTGCAGTTTCTGACTTCTGTGTATTTACTATATCGGTTTGTAATGCAATTTGTTTATAATGATTTTCATTTAGTTGCATTTTTCCCATTGTTCGGCAGTACTGCACCTGTTTGAACTGATAACGACTATTGTGTGCCATATATGAGTATCCTTGGAGTTTTCTGGGACATGCTAGGCATTTGTTTATATATAAGTGCGAACTAATATGGATTTTGGAAAACCAAGGTGAAATGTTTTTGATTTCCTTTCGTAATTAGATGGAAATTTTTCGCAGAGATCGGCATGATTTGTGGTTTGTCGGTTCTGAGTGGTATAAATATAATTAAATAAATTGACTATTTAGTAACATGGAAATATGGTCGAAATTTAAGTTTTAAAAAAGTTTCTCCCATTAAAACGGATAAATAAAAATCAAAACAATATTCTTTTTTGGTAATAAATATGTTAGAAATAAAACATTATTTTTTCACTTTTTTTCACTGTTCAGCCATGATTACCGACATTATCAACTTTTACGACGCCCAAAAAGCGCATCAACACCAGTAATCATAGCCAAAATACAGGATATGGTTTTGAAAGATCGTCGATTGACTGAGAGAGATTTAGTAGAGGCTCTACATATCTCATTAGGCAGTGTGAGTCATATTTTAAGTGAAATTTTGGGTTTTAGAAAGCTGTGTGCACAATGGCTGCCGCATTCGCTAACAATGGAACAAAAATACATTTTGAGTAACATTAGAAGTGTTTTAAAAAGAATAAAGGGAATTTCTTTGCGTCGATTCATCGCAATGAGACGATGAGACTAGGGTCAATCACCATGATCCTGAAACAAAACAAGAGGCTAAAGTGTGGCGTAAACGTGGTTTTCCGGCTTTGAAACGAGTTCGTTTCCAGAAATCGGCCAAGAAAGTTATGGCATCATTTTTTTTTTGTGATGCGAAAGGAATTTTGTTTGTGTGTTACTTCCAAACAGGTGAAAGAATTAATTCTGAATATTATTGCAACCTTTTGGACCAGTTGAAGGAAAAAATTCGTAAAAAAAGACCCGATTTGCAGAAGAAAAAAATCCTTTTTCACCAGAACAATGCAGCGTATCACAAGAGCATTTTGACTATGGCTAAAATCTATGAATTAAAGTTCGAATTGTTGGAGCATCCACCGTATTCACAAGATTTGGCCCCTAGCGACTTCCATTTGTTTCCAGAACTCAACTGTTAAATCAAAGATTTGCGACAATCAACCAGCAACGCTCGAGAAGCTCGAATACATTCACTGTACTATAGTCGAAATTCCAGATGAAATGCTGCACTGAGACATCGCAAACGGGTAGATGATATTTGCTCAGCAAAAAAACAAAATTTAAGTTGTTTTAATCTGTATTCTATATAGAGCAAATGTCAGGATTTTTTAGCCACCGCTTGACAATTTTCATTATTTTGATATCAATTTGACGTCAACAGAATTATTTCCGCGTATAAGGACAACACCAATATACTAGTTGGTAACTAGTTCCCAGCACAGCTGTATAGATAACCAAGAACGTTTGAACAGCCAGCACTCATAAACGTAAGACAATATATAAAATTAGTCGGCTGCGCGTTAAAATATTAATGATCCTTTAGCCGTAGGCAAGTTGAAACTTTTACAATTGCAACAGTGCGGTGTGGCGCCTGGACAGCATGCCCTGTATGAAACAAAGGCTAAGTTATGGTGCGCAGCGTGGCATGCCGCACGTCGTAGACCGCATGCTGTGCGCGAAAATTTATTAACTGCTGTTGTTGCTGTTATTGCTTTTCTACACACAAAAATAGACAATAATTTTGTACAGCCATGAGATTTGCTGTTGTTTTTGTGCTTTTTTCCGATTTTTATTTTTTTTTATTTTTTTTTTATATTTTTTTGATTTTTCTCATTTTTTTATTTTCCTGATTGTGCTGCGTTGTGTTTGGCGCTATAGGAAGTGCAAGGCGATTGTGCATTTGGCAAATTCACACATGACTTTTTGACTGGCGGAGTGACTGTTCATGCGACCACCTGCCGCTGCCGCTGAAAAAGCAGTTAGACTCCTTAACACCGACACATTTGCATATGCATGACTTCATGGGTAATTGGAAAAATTATGTGCAAATAAAACGTAGTTGTACGATAGCGGCCGCATAAGTAATGTGTGTACCTTTCTTTTATGCAAAAATAATGATAAATTAACAATTTCGCACGATTCGAAAACAAATAGCGGCGATACGGCCGGCCAGCCAGCGCTTGGCGTTGAAGTTTAAGGTCAGCTGGTGAGTAGAAACAAATTTATATATTTGATTTGATGGTCAATTTTCGCGCATGCGTAAATTGTTTTGTTTCCATAGATGTATATGTTTATGTGTATGTGTGTGTGTGTGTAAAGTATAAGCGTTATTAGTTATTATATGAAGTGAACTTTATGTGCGGCAGCACAGGGTGTGTTTGAAGGTAAAGCGTACAAAAACAATAATTTACCTATACACAAAGGTATTTTTGCATTTAGTTGAGTTTAATTTTAATTTTAATTTCAATTTTTAATTTTAATTTTAGTTTTAATTTCAATTTTAATAATAATTTTAATTTTAATTTAGTTTTAAATTTAATTTTAGTTTTAATTTATATCTTAATTTTAATGTTAATTTCAATTTTAGTATTAATTTTATTTTCAATTTTAACTCTAATTTAAATTTTGGTTTTAATTTCAATTTTAATTTTTTTAGTTTTAATTTTAGTTTTAACTCCTTTCTTAATTTTAGCTCTAATTTTAATTTTAATATTAATTTTAATTTAGCTTTAAATTTAATTTTAATTTTAATTTCTATCTTAATTTTACTGTTAATTTCAATTTTAATGTTAATTTTATTTTAAATTTTAACTCTAATTGTAATTTTAATTATAATTTTAATTTTATTTTTAATTTTAATTTTGGTTTTAATTTCAATTTTAGTATTAATTTTATTTTTAATTTTAACTCTAATTTTAATTTTTGTTTTAATTTCAATTTTTATTTTAGTATTAATTTTTAATTTTAATTTTAGTTTTAATTCCTATCTTAATTTTAGCTCTAATTTTAATTTTAATATTAATTTAAATTTAGCTTTAAATTTAATTTTAGTTTTAATTTCTATCTTAATTTTACTGTTAATTTCAATTTTAATATTAATTTTATTTTAAATTTTAACTTTAATTATAATTTTAATTTTATTTTTAATTTTAATTTTGGTTTTAATTTCAATTTTAATTTTAATTTTAGTGTTAATTTTTGATTTTAATTTTTGTTTTAAATTTTATTTTAGTTCTAATTTCTCTCTTAATTTTAATGTTAATGTTAATTTTACTTTTAATTCTAATTTTAATATTAATTTTAATTTTAACATTAATTTTATTTTTAATTTTAACTTTAATTTTAATTTTAATTTTAATTTTAATTTTATATGTATTTATTTGCATTCATATACTTTTTGAACTAGTTTTTGTTTTACCTAAAAACCTAGAACTCCAAAATAGTTCAATGGCATTTGGCGCAAGACATTGCAGAGCAAAACTCAAAATTTCCTGAATATCAGCCTAAGGCATAGAATATATTTTTATTTTTGTTTGGTATAATTCTCTGTCTAAAAATAGTTCAAACAGACAAATCAATTTGAGATTTACCCAATTTGCCGTGTGCTTGTTGAATTAAAAATCGGCTTAAAACACACACAAAGCGAAAGACAATAGACTATGGTGCCAACCGCTAAGCATTTGAATAATAAAGAATACCGTGAAATTAATGCCGTGAGTTTTAACTCAAACTAAAAAAAAAATATGCAAAATATGAACATGGACACCACGCTGTGCTTTGGTAGGCATTGTTATAGAAATTTATGTGCGTCTCTTTTATATTAATAGTTGCTTTTATAAGAATTGTTTTAAGCTATTTTTAAGCCTGGAAGTTCCCCAGTCAATTTCCGTTTTTTATCATGTGTATAAATGTATATGTAATATTTTTTGTTTTAAACACTAATTAAAAGAAATGTTTACCAACTCTTAATTTTTTAAATATAACCAAAACTCTGCTGCAGAAATATTGCTCTAATATAAAGCTAACGGTACGCTTTACAACAAGTAAATATTGCAATAAATTTTTGTAATTTTTTTATGCACACTTTCTCAGTTACAACGCATTCCAGCAGTATTAGCAATAATACAGCGTGTTACCACGAACAATACTAAAGACTTAAGCAACGAACTCGATTCAAAATTCAAAGGCAATAATACATTTTAAAGCTAGAAATCTATATTCTAGCAAATTTATGTGTTTTTAATATGAACAATATTTATTCAACCATAAATTGTTTTGTCTAACAGCACAACGATAAATATGGAGCCACTAATCATACCGAACACTGGCACATACTACAAATAAATGTGTAGATGCGTTATAAGGCAATAATAGACACGTCTCAGTGGGCGTGTGCATAATTAGCTGATAAATGCATGAGTGCATTTTAATGATAAAATAAACAATTAGCTAGTAAATAAACAGGAAAAATAATGTGAATTAGATAATAGAGTGTAGTGCAGCAATTAAAAGTAACAGTCAAGAAATGGGGCTGGGCAAAGTAGCGCACATACACACACACAGTTTGATTGTGGAGTAGTTGTGTTAAAAATGCCAGCTAGGTGGGAGAACAGGCTATAAATAGCAATGAGTTGGTGAGAAAGCCAACTGCAGTTGGTAGAAATTTATGCCGGTTGGGATTCAAATATATTTTAGGAGTTATTTTAGTGTTGGAAAGTCAGAATGAACACCGTGCACGGAGATAAAGTGTTTGCAAATAATGGCTTGGACTACAATTCTTTGAAAATAAAAAATAAAATATGCTATGTGTAGCAGTTTTCTCAACGTTAGTTTTTAGGTTTGTTGCTATGGAATGAAAATCATTGAATTTGGCAAGAAATTCTATAAAAAAAAAAAAACAAAAGAACTTAATAACAGCAGAAGAGCTTTGCTTAAACACATACTGTCTAGACACTAAAAGTCAATATCAGTAAAGTCTGATAAACTGTAATGTGGAAACTGAATCTATTTTAAGAGTGTGTTTTAGTCTTTAGGTTTGAGAAATGGAAACTTTCGATATTCGATTCGATTGCTTGCTAGATAAATATTAAAAATATCTCTCCGTAAGAATTTTTCAAAAATCAAATTATTTTCAAAGTTATTGTCGTTTTAGTGTTGTGGCAACTGGATTGATAAATGTTACTATTTTTTCGGAGCAGTCTGAAAAATACTCCTAAAAGTGTGTAGAGTTTGGTGCGTGATCCTGCGACTTTTGCGCCAATTCTTTCCGTCTTTTCAAACTATCAGTGTACCACTTGATTGTACTATTCCTAAGTAGTAGCTTGAGAGTGAAATTATTCCTTTCACCCTTCCTGCTATGTGTAACCTTGAACTTTTTTGTCAATGCTGTCCCTTGCGAGAAGAGCCACTGGTATTAGACCACTTAACTCTTTTTCCGCTGGAACGAGATTACCTAACCTCAGCCACCCTCTTCGTTAGAGTAGTTGCAGTTTTGATAGTTGGGTCCCAACCGAAGCCTACGAAGCTTTTGAGGACAAAGCCACCACCCCGTAAGTGGCTATCGGTGGCACGATCATAGTTTAAAACCACCTAACGATCCTTGGCTTGCAGCCCGAATATTTACTAGCTGGTCGATTGCAAACCATTAGCGCCTTAGTCGCTTTGACAGTTGAGGTCAACAAGCTGCTTCCACCGCACTTTGAAATCCAACGTGAGATCAAGATACTTGTCCATGTTGGTTGGTTCCTGAGGCCGGTCAAAAAGCTTCGTCTTGTGAATGGAACGATGGTCGCCTTGGAGGGGTTTATGTTCAGCTCAACCCAATTCCACCATCCTTTTGCCAGATTTAAACCTTTTCTAATAGGTCACAGAGAGTATCCTTGTATTTACTTCTAATAATAACCTTGACAGCGGATCACATTGTCAGTTAGCAAAACTAATTGGTTTTCCATGACCAGACTCCATAGCAGGGGGGATAACACTCCACCCTGCCTCTTGTAGTGCCGAAACGACTCCTGTTGTCTCCTGCTGTGATTTCAGCTATTCTGGTACGATCTCTATCTACCTGTGCACCGGTGGTGTCACATTCATTTTCTCCAGTGCCATGGCTACGCTTTTGCGAGATGTGTTGTCAAAAATACCTTCGATATTTAGGAAGGCACATATCATCACTTTCCTTCTTTCCAATGAACTCTCTGTCTCTGAAGTTAGCTGGTGCAGAGCAGTATTGGTTGATCTGCTTACCCTGTAAACATGTTGGTTTGCGTGCAGAGGTGAAATTTTCAGCGCCTTCGACCTAATCTCATAATCCACGGTCTTTCGCATACTTTTTAGAAGAAAGGAAGTTAAACTAATTGGCTTGAAGGATTTTGCCATTTAATAGTTCTTTCTTCCTACCTTAGGTATAAATATCACCTTCGCGGTACTCCATATTTCAGGACTATACAGCAGTGCGCCTCATGAGCCGAGTAATTGATTACATGGAAGAGTGTCAAGAACTTATTTCAAAGCAACGCCATGAGCCCATATTGCTGATATTATTTTTAATTTTCTTTCAAAGAATTAATAATATATTTGGAAAATTTAATTCTATAATCAATATTTGTATTAAAATACGTAAAAAAGTTTGTTTGTGTCAGTCCGGGTAATATTTGATCATATAGTATTTTGCTAGTCGGAGAACGCAGTACCCCAGTATGAACTAAGTTTACTATTCAAAACTGGTGCTTCGCGCATTCCTAGACTTCTTCCTTATATCAATTCGCCTAGATATTTTGAACTACTTCGCCTATTTATTTAATGAACTCATCAAATGAGCGCTATAACATTAAATGAAAGCTGTCAAAACATCAAATTAAAACAATCGCACAGAAGCAAAGCAAAACTAGTCGAATGAACAGCATTACAAAGTGCAGAGAAATAGAATAGCAGAGCGTCAGGGCTATTTAATTGAAAACTGTACATATATGTAAGTAACTCAAGTCTGTTCAAGTGAGTGAGTGTACGTCTGTGTGCGGGCGAGTCAACTGACAGTCTGTCCATCAGTCACTTCATGCAGCGGACAACTCAACGCCCGGCTTATTTCGCTTCAATGAATTTTCGTTCTGTTAAAATCAGTTAAGTTGCCTGTCCATCTGCTGCTTTGTGCTGCTCCACCTAATAACCCACACACACACATGTATATATATAAATATATTTAAGCACATTTTTTGCGCTGGCTGGCTGTCAAATGAAACTTCTCATACACACACATACGCGCACACGCATGTAGGAGCACTTGACAGCCGCACGTTAATTGCATGCCACACTGAGACGACAACAACATCAAATCCAAATTGATAAACCATATATACCGCTTCGACTGACCGTTCGTCTGTGTGTGACTGACTTCGCTTGATTTGTTCAGGCGCTCATATGCGGTCACGAGTATGCGCCGGCGCGTGGGCCGTCAACGAAACTTACGGTGAATGTGTTTTTGGGCTGCCTCCACCCGGGCAAAATCGAACTGGAGCAAAAAGCGCTGTCACAATACAAATAACAAATCAACAAGATGACAGCAATTAATGCATAATTTTATGTTCGATGTCGTCTGGCGGGCGTAGCGAAAACTGTATACATATGTACATACCATAGTGGGCATACACAGAGTTTTAATGAGCATTAGATGCGCCACATTTCAATACTGCAATTAAATACTTTAATAAGACAGTTGACGATTTGATGTGTGTGCTTGTGGGTGTTGCCAATTGTGTAGGTGTGTTTATATGTGCGTGCTTTGAGCTGATGGACGTGTCATTGTATTTTAAAATGTTGTCATTAAATACCATTTCGCATTGTTGTTAATGGCACGTGACACGCCTACTTGGGTATTGTGCATATAGGTTACTGTTACTAATTTTTTTAAATGATTTTCCATACTTCAGACATCAATCTGAAATGTGGGCAATGAAGGCATCTTAAGTTTAAAGATTTCTAAAATTAATTTTGAACAAAAAGAAGAATTTTGGCTAACAGAAGATGTCAGCTTAAAAAACAGAGATTATTATAAGTGAAACTATCTTATTTTGCACGAATTAACCAAACTTCTGTATGAAAAAGCTTAGCTGAGTAAAATCAAACACTTCTTAGATATTTTCTAAAACTTCACAGTTTATAAAATTTTTAATTGGCAGTCTGCATATCAAACGATATAACCTTATTTTTCGAGTCAAAAAGGCTCAGTGAGGATCGGACAGGTTAAACATAGAATATGCAATTGCAAAAACAACACATAACAGCATTAAATGGATAATCTGGTTGTTAAAAAAATATATATTTTATAGAAAAAGTAAATAATACGATTGTGAACTGTTTGGTAATTTTAAGGCAAATTTTAATATAGTTAAATTTAAAGTCTCTAATTTAGATATCAAAGTTAAAAGGATAAAAAATTAATTTTTAAAATGTTGCCACCTGCTTATTATTTAATTAGATTAATTTATCCGAAATCATACTGAAAAATGGTGGCTTATTTGACAAAAAAATAAATAAAATAAAATAAAAAAGGTTGCCACCTGCTTAAATTTTCCTTGAAAATTATTTTATTAAATTAATTAAATACTATTAAGCGGGTATCAAAATACCAAAAAGTTGAAAATTTTGTTTAAAAAAAGTTATTAAAGAAGGTTGCCACCTGGTTAAATTTTCTTTAAAAAATTTTTAAATAATAAAATTATCGGTTTTCTAGGCCGCTTACTAAATTTTTGGAAAAAAATGCTTAAAGAAAGTTGCCACCTGTTTAAATTTGCGTTGCAAATTATTTAATGAAGTAATTAAGTATTATTAGCGGGCATCAAAAAACTGAAGAGTTTAAAATATTGCTTTGTGGAATTATAATTTGAACATTATTAAAGGGGTTACCAGCTGTTTAAATTTTCAACAATTTAATTATTTAAATTAAGTAATACTAAGCGGTTAAAAAACTAAAAAAAAAATATATTCTCGAAAAAACATTGCTTAAAAAGGTTGCCACTTGCTTAGAATTTTTTTTAATAATATTTTGCACTTTATTTAATAAAATAAATTTATCAGACATTAACTGAACTATAAAACAGTCTTAAAAATATCATACTTTTCGAAAAATTAGTGTTAAAAAGTGTTGCCACTTGTTTATATTTTCGATGCAAATAACTCAATAAAATAAATAAAAAACCCAAAGCGGGTATAAAGCTAAAAAAAAATCTTTAAAAACCTAGCTTTTTCGAAAACACATTATTAAGTAGTGTTACCATCCGCTAAAATTGCCATTGATAAGAAAGTATAAATGTTGCCACTTGCTTGGAATTTCTTTGCATTTTATTTAATAAAGTGAATTTATCAGACCTCAATTGTAGTGTAAAAAAGTATTTAAAATATCCTTTTTTGATAAAATTATAGTTAAATAGTGTTGCCACTTGTTTATATTTTACTTGCAAATAACTCAATAAAATAAATAAAACAATACAAAGTGGGTATTAAACAAAAAATTTTAAAAATTCAGCTTTTTCGAAAAGCAATATCAAGTATGGTTGCCAACTGATAAATTTGTAATTGCAAATTATTAAAATAAAAAGCTAAATTAATTAAATATTAAAAAGTGAGTATCATACTAAAAAATACTTCAGAAATATGTTTTTTTTATAAGAAGGTTGTTGCCACCTACCTAAATTTTGTATGTAACTTTTATAATAAAATATATTAAATATTACACACCTACAACTGTACATATAAAATATAAGTCTGTTTCGAAAATACATTATTAAGTAGGGTTGCCACCTGCTTTTATTGTAAATTAATAAAAAATAATTATTAAACATTAAAAAGTGGATATCAAACTAAAAAGTTTTAAAACTTCAGCTTTTTCGAAAACACATTATTAAGTAAGGTTGCAAGATGCTAAAATTTTCATAGTACATTATTAAAAAAAAATTAAATATTTAAAAGTGGGTGTCAAACTAAAAAATATTGCTTATTTGTAAAAAAATGGGTTAAGAATGTTGCCACCCATTCAAATTTTGTATTCCAGCCTTTTAATAAGGTAGATGGAATATTAAAAATTCAATTAAGTACATATTAAAACTATGGCTTTTAGTAGATATATATAAGTGAGAAGAGCTACCACATCTGTGAAGAATAAAAGTTCAAGCAAAGTAATAAAAAATTTATCGTATATTATGTACAGCAAATGAAGCGTATTTGAACAACTTTTTAAATGCGTACAATCACAGATATCCCAAGAGATAAGTATAAGCATCTTTTCAGATATTGCACAATGTTAACATTGAACTGCCGAAAAATCCTGATCAAAAGGAAATTCCAGCAACATATTCAAAGAGAAATAAGCAAGAATAAGCAATTAATGAAATCCATGAAAAAAATTGAGCTCAGAGTGTAGTTGACGACTGGACACAATAAATAAACTAAAAAAAATTTAATTTTTTTAATTTCATTAAAATGTCCAAACTTTTCTTCTAGTTCAAACATAAATATTGCATAAATGGTTTATGGTAATTATCTGCCAAATGCGCTGAGCAAACATGTGTGAAACTCGTTAATTTAGTTGTCAGTTAGAAATTTATAGAATACCAAATTTATGTGAAATATTACTTACACAAAGACTTCCCTCTTTTCTAAGCAAAATTTATGTTTTCTAACACAAATTTTGATTTCGCAATTCAATACAAACAATTGATTTACCATATATATTCAACGAATTTAGCAGAAAGCTGATTTTTTTTGGAGAAACACCTGTTGCCATTTGAGCGCGGAACAATCGATGATGGCCCATTAAAAGCCACTTGCTTTGCATTTGTTTTAATAAAACAACAATTAGTGTAAAAAAACGCAACAAAAGCCGCTTAAAACAAAAGCCAACCAAGACAATGGAGCTGATAGAAATGCAGACAAAGGCACAACAATAACGCCAAGAGGGTGAATATGATATGAATGAGCGCTTTGTCTGCATAGAAAGAAAATCTAAACAGATATCTAATGACTGCTGTGGCTAAAACTAGTAATATAGTAGTATATGTATAAATAAAAAAAACAAAAATGCAATGCTGTTGCTAGTATGTAGCAATGCATATAAGTATAAGTAAGATTATATATCTAGTTTCACCAGCTTGGACATCCGAAACTTGATTGAGTTCTTCGCTTGCAGCATGCTTAAAACAAGAGGGAAATCTTTAACGGTAATCGAGGAGCGCTGCACTAAATGACAAGTGTATATAATTATATGTAAGTATATAGAGTATGGAAATGAAAACTTAAGTAAATAGGTTAAGAAGTTAACTGGAATATAGGAAGATGTCACTGATGAAATACGTAGTATAGTCATCAGTAATAATTTTTTAAACCTTAATAAAATTTTTATTTTTCTTATATAAAAAATCTGTTAATAAATCTGTAATATTTTTAACTTGCAGCTCAATATTTTATATTTTAGACTAATACGGTCTAACTGCTTTGATAATTGAAATGCTTGCACTACTGTCCCAGCAAAATTGATGCTCAATACTCTTCGAGTGGATGGAAAAGCTTAATAATGGTTAATCGAAAAAGTCTTTTCGTATTTCTAATCAAATTTTAACTTTAACTTAAAATACGAAAAGACTTTTTCGACTACCCATTGTTAAGTCTTTCCTTTCACTCGAAGAGTATTGAGCATCAAATTTAACTTTAACTTAAAATACGAAAAGACTTTTTCGACTACCCTATAATATAACAAAGAGCCACTGAGTGAAACGTTTGCGAGTTTTTGAACACAGATGTCAAGGTAATGAGAAGGTGTGCTACTTTTTTAGGAAAGTAGTGGTTACGCACTTGTTGAGACTTCAACGCAAGACCAGTAATGCAAAATCAACAAAAGAGACAGACGCTGACTGCGAATTTCTGGTCTTCGCTAAAGAAGAAATATTGCATAGAGAGTACATCTTGAATAGGTTCAGAAGACTTCTTAGCCACCCAAAGGCAAAATAAAACGTCTACATTTTCAATTTTGAAAAAGTTAAAGTCTTTAGTATTTATTTTCAAAAATATTCAATATATGTTTCTCAAATACCACATTCTCTTTTAACAACACCCATTCACCCAAAATAATCTTGTGACTTCTAATACCTTGAAATGTCGCTTCAACTAACCATAACCCATACAAATAAAAATCTAGTGTAAAATATTAAAAACTGCTATGAAATACGAACTCCAGTGGTTATTTAGATTTCAGTTTTTATTAATGCAAAACGGAAAAAATAACTCAATTTCCTTTATTGTTGTGCAAATTGCGCCGACTTAATGCACTTGCGTGCTTATGGACGGGAAATATTAATTAAACACTGATTGAGTTGGTAATTGTAGTTGGTTGCCTATGCTGACTACTACTCGGTAGACAATCGTATAGAAGAGCATTTTTGTCCAGAAGTTTTAATGAAAAATGTAAATATTGCAATAATTTGCAGTTAACAGTTCATTAAATGCGCACTTTACCGACGCAAAGCCATAATTTTTGAGTTGATATTCGTAAACTTATACTTTTGCAAATAATGCGAGAATTTATTAGGTTAGTCAGTTAGCTAAAATACCTAAATTTTTGATTGCAAAGCCACGCGCCAAAACAGCACAGATAAATGAAAGTAAAAACAGGGCATTCTAAATGCAGTGGTTGTGGTTATATACAAGGTGGATTCCAAAGCAAACAGGACTTCTTGAATTTAGCGCCCATGGTAGCGCCATCTATATGTCGCTTGGTGGGTTAGAATCTGCTATACTTATCAATTGTCCAGTGACTTTAAGACATTTCATTGATTGGAAGTTAAGTTAAGTGTCAGTATGTTTGTGTTATTGGTACAAAAATGAGCTACGAACAAAGAGCCAACATTAAATTTTGTTTTAAAATTGATAAAACTTTTACCAAAACGTTTCAATTGATGAAACAAGTTTATGCCGATGATTGCCTATCCCGTAGCAGAGTGCACGAATGATTTCAGCGTTTTCAAAGGGGTCGTGAGGACATAAATGACGATCAACATGTGGGCCAAACTGTGCGTGAATTCATCAAAAATCAGCCGAAATCATCATTGAAATTCAGGGAAATGGAATAGGACATCACCAAAACATCGATTAATCTCATTTTGACTGAACATCGGGGCTTACGAAAGGTGTGTGCACGGTATGTTCCGCACAAATTGACTGACTACCAAAAATTGCTCAGAATCCAACAATCGAAGTTACGGTCGACGGTTATTTGATCAAGAATCACATTTTAACCATTAACCACTCCCCGTATTCACCATTCAAAAGGCTTGCACCGGCATACTGGCGGTTATACCGGCCAACAAGCTAAAACACTCGTTCGACATACTTATGGACCGTGCTAAAAGCTGTATTGATGCAAAGGAGACTATTTTGAATAAAATAAATTGATTTCGCCAAATAATGCCATTTGTTCTATTTTTTTTTAAGTCCTGTTTACTTTGAAATGTACCTTATATATCAAAATCGATATATACAAGCATTAGAATGACTAAATCAATGTTTAACCGGATGTTTGTCTCATAAGATGCCTGGCAATCATTCGAAACGAATTGGGATGTTGTAACTCGGACTTCAAAAACTGCTGTTGCTCAACACAATTTTTCAACTTTCTCCCTCTCTCATAAACTGGTGCTACACAAACACTGTAAGAGCAATTCTGCTCAATGAAGCTGTAGTGTAGTGGACAGGCTTACCGAAGGCTATCTACCGGAAGCCAATGGAAAGGGTTCTGAAACTAGTGCTAAACTTGCCATCCATAGATCATTTCACCGAAAACTGATTCGTTGAGAAGAAATTACATATAGAACCCTTGTTACAGGTCAGTGGGTAATGACGGTTCGGCAAACACTGACTATGTGATCCCACTTTTCAATGGGAAAAGAATGTTCAAAAGACACATAGAAATATATGGTTGGCGTAGAGGTATGTTAGCTCTGTGCAACATACTAAAAATGTATAAAATGGAGAACGGAGTTGATGCGGGAATATACTGTCCAGAGTTAAGCATAAAGCAGTATTTTAAGCTGTCGAACCACTGCAGCATATTTCAAGCAGATACCTTTGATAATCTGAAAGGCGCAAGATTTGGCAGACAATTCCAGAGTTATTACTTGAACAATCAGACAGCAATCAAGGCAGTAACCTCGGTTCGCATATTGACCAGAAGTGTCTTGGAAAGCAGGACAGCTCTCTCTGGAGAGTATCGCCAGAAACAAGTGACATAACTTTAAGGCATCGATAGCAATGAGACAGTCGACGAAACTGCCCAGAGTGCTGTACCGCTGTCATCCGACAACCTGACCGAAATGCATTTCCTTTACGTTGAGCTGGATAAGAGCATGTCATTGAAATGATCTTTCAGGACGTAAAACTGTAAAATTCTGCTGCAAAGCGATAGATTAAAAAATACTCAATGTTCGTTTTCAATCACTTGACAGAAGAGACTGAAGGTACATATATGATTGTAATAATCACCGGTGAAAGTCTGGTGAAGGTACACGCTTGCGGAATGTGGCTGGCAGAGGGAGATCACTGCAGGAAATGTCAAGAGCAAGGCGTCAGGGAAGCAATGATTAATCTCTTGGGAATTGACCGGAAATAGCAAGACAACGCTCCAGTGTCATGAGACACTGCAAGAGGTATTTATAGTGAGGCCGCAGAACCTATTGCAGTTCTTACCAAGCGTGGGCTTCCTGAAGCATAACTACTTTTCATGAAAATTTTGACAGCGCTAAGGACCAAAACTAATCTATGCGTGGCTCACGAAAACAAAATTTATGATCACTATTAAGCAGTGGAAGTCTGAAGTAACAAACATATATATATAAAGAATAATATGAATTATTTAAAGATATGTATACATACAAATATATATATATAAATTTATATTTTTTATATGTCCACATGAAAACGAAAACTAAAAAAGCAAATTTTCATTCAGCAATTTAATTCATTCACTTAGATTTGTATATCGAATTTCATTTTCAGCCGCCGTGAAAGAAAAAAAAGCACTCGTTGTTGAGTATTACCTATGCACGCCACCTGTTGCAATACTTATGTTGATGTCGCTGATGCCGACGCCACTGATTGCAACAGGTAGTTAGACGCATTATTGAATTACCGCGCTGTGCAATGCGCACGCACACAGCCGCACAATAACTGCAGCGTGCAATAAAGCACCCACGCACTGCCAAGACAACGCACATAAAACTGCAAGAATAAAAAAAAAACAAAGAGAAAAAAAATTAAGTATACGCCATGGCTGCGACACGCAAGTTTCGTGCGTTGAGCGCTCGTTTGCAGTGTTTTGTTGTTTTTGCGATTTCTATCATGAAATCTAGCTGCCACATTGCTCGTTTGATATTTTGCCAAATGCAAAGTGCAACAAAGTGGAAAAAACGGTGGCATGCAAAGCGCATTTTCCCACTCAAAGCGGCGGCTGCGCTGCGTTGGCGTTGTCGGCGGCTTCAAGCGGCACTGCATGCGTGCGGCCGGCAAGTGTACTAGCTTGCCAGCAGCTGTGTGTGCGTGTGCTTATGTTTATTGTTGTTGTTGGCAATAAAATGCCAGCTGGTAATGCAACACCGTTAAGTCTTACGGAAAGTTTTCTTTGCGCTTCATACTTATTTTATTGTAATTCTGCGCGCCTCATGAATGAATGAAATATAAATGCTGCAATAACAGCAACAACAACAACAAATATGTTAAGAAAAAAGCGATTACTGCAACTCACACTGTAGGCACTTGCAACATTTTGCGTCTGGCTCTAATTTCATTAGAGACAAATGCAACAAAAGTTAAATGTGCGCATACAAAAACAACAAAAGTGTGAAATATTAATTTACGCTATACGCCGCATTCATTCATTCATTCACTCGTTCATTATGCACTTCATTCATTTATTCATTCATGGTTCGCCGGCCTGTCGGCATACCTACCTCTCTGTGCAGTTGCAATGGTTATAATATAATATTATGCTGTTCTTGTTGTTGTTTTGTTTGCTATGCGTGTTAATGCTGATTTTTGTTGTAAACGGTTTGGCGTTAAAAATAGCGCAACGATGACAGGAATTTGTAATACTATTTCTTGCCAATCACTCAATCAAAACGTCACTTAGACACCCAGCCCAGCTGGTAGTGCAACGGCAACAACAATAGCAGCAACAAGCTGGCTTTTTATAAAAAAAATCACAGCTGTAACTATTGTTGTTGTAAAAATAATACTTGTTAATGCAAAATATTGCAGACACGTAAAACAACAACAACAAAAAACATTGACAACAACAACAACAAAAAATTACAATAAAACTATTGAAAAAAGAAGTGAAATAAAAAAGCTGTAATGGAAACGTCAGAATTTCTGCTCTAATTATAAAGCGGTATGTCTTACAGTCGGCAAGCAGTCGGCTGCTTAACGGCAATGCCCACCGAAGCCACATTTCTTGCGCACTATACAACGCTGTCGCTGAGGCAAGCCTCTGACAGTACGAACAGTGGAGTGTTTTTGATGGCAAGCACTTAAAATTAGCAGAGAAGAAGCACAGATTGGACGTTAAGTAGAAGAGAGCAAGTGTAAAGCTTGAAATTATATGGTTTAGCCATAAACGTCAGTCTGTATATACGCGTATAGCTACCATATAAACTGAGCAGTCGGTATTTAGTGCTTGTATGGAAAACTTTTTCATTTGGCGAGATATTTTCATAAAATTTGGCTCGGGTCGTTATCTTAGGCAATAACACAATCTCCAAAGGAATTGTGCAGATCAAGCCAATATAGCATATAGCTGCCATACAAACTGCACAGTCGGTATTTGGTGCTCCTATAAAAAACTTTTTTATTTTTCGAGATATCTTCACGAAATTTGGCATGAAGCATTAACTGAGACAATTGTGCAATATCCAAAGAAATTGTTCAGATCGAGTCAATATAGCACATAGCTGTCATACAAACTGAACGAACAAAATCAAGATGAAAATAAATTTCTACCTGTTAATGCTTAAAAAAACGCCTGCGCATCATATTCGGCTCAGCGAAAAAAAGTAAAATTTTTTAATTTTTTTTTTTTTAATTTTTATTTTAATTTGAACAAAACTTACACACTGTGCATACTGTGCATAGCAGCCATGCAATACACATTGTGCATATTATTAATATCTTTAGATTCGCTCATGCGCACAACATCATGTTGTTGTTGTTTTAACTGCATTCCGTTGTGTGTGGTAACTCATATGCTAGCGTGGAGTAAATATGCATATCCATCCGCAGCAGATACAGATCAGCTTACAATTATATGCGTACATACTATATATGAGCGCTTAAGCAGACTGAACAGTTTGATGAACTGCTGCTTAACCCTCAGTTGCCGCCAGTCTGCGTTAGTTTAAAGCTAGCGATTATTATATTTGAGA
Source organism: Bactrocera correcta (assembly GCA_027475135.1). Classification (NCBI taxonomy): domain Eukaryota; kingdom Metazoa; phylum Arthropoda; class Insecta; order Diptera; family Tephritidae; genus Bactrocera; species Bactrocera correcta. Next base: position 3,129,627 of record CM050326.1, read on the forward strand.
TTATTTAATTTTCAAGTCTCCCAGTTTCAATTTCATTGGCCTATTTTCAAGCTTTTTGCACTCTTGCAACATGTTGCACGGCATACTTATTGTAGCTAAGCCCACTAAAGGCTTAGACATTTTATGTTGAAAATTTTTGCGAAAATAATTTCTTTATTGAGTTGCAACACACACACGCACATGCGCGATATGTGCATTTCAAAGAAAATTAATTGGCGCATGGTGTTTGTTTTTGTTGTTTCATGTTAATTATAATTATTTAGTTTATGTGCAGCAATTGCATGGCTCACTGCTTCTTTTAAAGCTAATAAACAGCAATTTTTCAGCATTTCGGCGCGTTGTGCGGTTTCGGCAATGGCAATAATATATTCTATGAGCAATATCGAATTTCTTTTAATTGGAATTTGAATGAAATCGGTATGGTTATGTGCAAGCCACTGAAGCAGTCGTCATTCGCAACGCATGAAGATTGCGTTGGTGCGTTGTTAGAAGGCAATAATTTTAAATTAATGAAAAGTTTATATTATTTGAACTGTCAAACGTTAATCTATTTTGTAGAAATACCAACAAATCTTTTCTCGATTTCCATGCAAATAAATATATATTCTGAGTTTTGTTTTTTTATACGCTTGAAAAACTGAGTCGAATTCGCAAAGGTCCCCAGTCTGCATATGCGGGTTCTAATGCCTCAGTTTTTGAGATTTCGAGCGTATATTTTGAATACGACTTTTTCTTTGCAGGAAGCTGCTTATTTGTTCAAACCGCCGTTATTGAGCTACTATATGAGATAGCTGCCATACAAACTAAATGCTGAAAATCAAGTTTTGGCGTGGAAAACTTTTTTATTTGACAAGATGACTACACGAAATTTGGTGTGGAGTATTATCTAAAGTAATATTGTAATTTCCGAAGAAACTGTTCAGTTTGGATCACTGTAGCATATATCTGCCATACAAACTGTTCGATCAAACTCAAGACCTTGTATGAAAAACTTTCCTATTTCGAAAGGTATCTTTATGAAATTTGGCGTGAGGTATTATAAAAGACAAAGGTATACAATTTTTAAAAAATTGCTCAGATAGGACTACTATAGCCTACAGATACCATACAAACTGTGCGATCAAACTGAAGTCCTTGTATGGAGAACTTTTTTATTTGATAAGTTAACTTCATCAAATTTGGTACAGATTATTATCCAAGGCAACGCTACTACTCTGTGAACAATTTATTTACATCGGTTGACTATAGCCTGTAGCTGTCATATAAACTGACCCATCAAAATCAAGGGCTTGTATGGAGAACTTTTTTATTTGTTAACTTTTCTTCACGAATTTTTACATGAGATATAATCCAAGGCAACCGAACAAAAGTCTGACAAAATTGCTCAGATTGGACTACTATAGTCTACAGCTCCCATACAAACTGATCGTTGAGATTCAAGTCCTTGTATGGAAAACTTTCTTATTTGATAAGTTAACTTCATCAAATTTGGTACAGATTATTATCCAAGACAAAGCTACTAGCTGTGAGCAAATTGTTTAGATCCGATGACTATAGTCTATAGCTGTCATACAAATTGATCCATCAAAATCAAATGCTTATATGGAGAACATTTTTTTATATCTGAAAAGGCATGGATTGCTACAATCTCCGAACGCATTGTTCAGATCGAACCAAAATTAAAATGTACCTCCTTTTTGTTTATCGTTTAGCGTTTTTTGTTGTTATTTTAGTAGTATTTTAAAAGTTTCAAAGCATTGCTATGTTTTTGTCGTGTAAAATCCGTAAAATGTGTGAATTATATACAACTGTTGCCAGCTTTTCCTATAATAAATGTATAATTATAGCGCTATGCGGTGTGAAATTCGAATCACAGCATAAACTCTTATTTATTGCAGTTATTAATACTAAAGTAATAAAAGTTGATAACCACTAAAATAAATAAAAAAACATAGAATTATAACAAAAAAAGATTTCCGTGAAGAAAAAGCGTAAGCCAAAACGTTCTTCTACCCAACCACATAAGCAAGCTCCTACTGCCGTTGCACTTGCTGCCGTCTTGTGGCGCACGCGCACAAGTTCGCTGGCCGTGTTATAAATATTCTGCTAAGAGCGGCTATTGTTGTTATTATTGCGGCTATAACGGTGTGTCAAACATTGGTAATTATTATAATTGCTTAATTAATGCCGACAACAACAATAAGAACAATAACCGCAGTAACATCAGCAGAGCAACAAAGACGGCGGCACGTCGGCAGTCGGGCGTCTAACGACAGCGCTGCAATATTAACGCCTCTGGCAATTAGAAGGAAAAAAAATACTAAAACGCTCAGCATTTGCGGCAAAAGCAGCATGGCAGCAGTAAAGCAATCGGCGCAAAATCACCAAAGCAGGTGCGCATAATTTGCCACATTTTATTGTGTGCATAATTACGGCTTATCGAAGTCGGTGCGCGGCGCGGCGACACGGCGCCCGTTGCGGTGGCTTGTACGTGTTGTGTTTTATGGTGGTTAAAATCTTAGAAATCTTAGCAATAAAAACACACGATTTTATTTAATGGTTTATGCTGAGTTTTTCTGTTGGTCTCATGTTTACTTTTCCTTTATTTTTTAGTTTATAACAATTTCCAAATAGAAAAGTGTGCTGGTACGCCTGGAAATCAACATAACCGAAATCCACTTAAATTTCAATTTTGAGATTGGACATTTAATTTTAAATCAAACATAAATAATAATGAATACTATAGATGAAAAATTTCAATGTTTTGGCGTTTGAATTTCGAATTTCAAACATAAGTAGTCCAACGAGGTTTAGGGTAAGTGGCTGTTCTGGTAAGTTGAAAGTCTCCTTTCTTGGAATGATTCGGTAAACAAAATTTCAATCCCTAAATTTATGGCTCCACTGTTTGTTGCTCAATTAGGCTGGACCTGTTACTGCTACTTAGGCTACTAATATTGATGTGGAGAACCAACACCTTTCTTTTATGAAAGTTGTTACTCCAGCCTCAGTTAGAGCGTGAAACACGCGTCACTTTGGCTGTACTGAGGCCATAATACCACACGCAGGTGCTTTTCTTATAATTTAAAAGTGTGGTTAAAAATCTTTATCTTGATACTGAAAGGTCAAGTTAGGTGACAGCTATATGCCACCGTTCGTGAATCTGAAAAATATATTGGGAGCCTTGACGCATAAGCCATGCCAAATTTCGGAAAGATATCTTGTCAAACAAAAAGAAGTACAGCATGACTTGGATTGCACAGTAAATATGGCATCTATACGCTACAGAGGTTCGATATTAGCAGTTCCGGGGAATGAACACATGCTCCTGACGTATGCAAATTTTCAGATCGATATCTGGAAAACTCAGAGGCTTGCGTGAGTATATACAGATGAATAGGGCATAGTCGATTCACTTCGTCGCGCTAATCAATTGGCTATATGTACGTAAGTATATTATAAAGGGTCTCCGACATTTCTTTCCAAAGTTTTACAAAGTTCGTGGCAACCCTAGTGCTGTAAACTTGCAACTCTCAACTTTATCGCAAAGTTGGACGTCTTACCTATTATACATACTAAGAACGTTTTGACTTACGAGCGCTGCTTGTGTTGTTTACAGTAACTTAAAATATTCTTCACGCCAAAAAAAATGAAATTGTCCGACGAAGTTCGTAGATCTCTACAAGATATTGCGAAATCGTCGTATGATCTGCCATAAGATTGAGACGACCATATGCATTATTGACATTAGCATATATAAATTTAATTTTGCATGGACATCTGACTATAAAAAATGTTTTCAAGTTGGATCCCACATAATTTGTTAACCGCTTAAAAAACGCTCGTGTCGACCGGTCAAGAAAAATGTGTAAAAAAAAGATAGTGGTTTTTCGAAATACGTCATACCGCTTAATTTTCAGCTCAAATTAGTTTTTGGCTCAATAATCAGTGTACCACCGTTGAAGAGAATTACATATGTTGAATAAAAAAACGAGGTTTTCTAACAAAAAAAAAAATAAAGTTTACTATGGTAAGCCTGGTATGTTTCCATAAAGCTGTTAAAGTTTAAGAAAACTTGCATAATTGCATGACTTTATGAGGGAGATTTGAACTTTAATATCTTTAGGAAAAATCAAAAAGATGCTCAAACACTAAAAGTGTATACAAATTACATAGTTCTATTTGAATGATGGTAGGTAACCAAAAGTATACAATTGCTCCAGGAAAGGCACTTCAAGTTTGAGGTAAATGACAATTATCATTAAAACATACATACCTTTTATTTCAGCTGTGATTTCGGTGCTGAAAAGAGTTGTAAAGCGAAAATCATTATTTTTCTAAAATAAATATTGTAAAAAATTAATTTAATATATATTAACAATATCATATAAAACACACTTCATACATATTATATGATATATTGCAAACTTATCACAAATCTTGCTAACTACAATTATTTAAAAAAAAAGAAAATATCGAGTCAAAAGAGTCAACACTCCCAAAAAGCGTCTTAACTGGGAAGTATTGCAGAGATTTTTGCACACAGCAATATTTTTGCTTAATTTACTACCATTAATAACTGTACAGTTTTTTCTCGCATGCCTTTCGATTTCAGCGCCAGAAATCGAAATCTCGAAATCAATAAACTAACCGAAATGTCTCAAATAATTGAGATAGTCTTGTGCGACAAAGAAAATTTGATTGCAATCGCTCAATCGCTTGTTAAATTATTTGTGAAAAAAGATCGCAGAGGATCGTAAAAAAGCGCGAACACAATCGCTGCGGAATACACACAAGTAAAGTGACAGAATTGCGCAGAAAAAAAATAAAAAAGGCGTTCGGTGACAAGACAAAATATATACGCGCGAATGCTTTTAGTTATTTGCTTCACGAACTGACAGCAGCGCTTTGGGTGCGCCACAGTGGGCGTGTGGCAAGTAGCAGGCACTCAACCGGCGGCAAATATTTGCTCTACATACGCCGACAGGAGTGCTGCTGCTTGCTGATATGTAATGTATAGTATATGTATATACATATATGTGCGTGTATATATAGAGGGTAATTTATGTCGAGATTCCCCACTTTTTTTAAATAAAATACAACGAAAGTTCAAAAAGCACAAAGTGGGGAATGTTTATTATCTTTCGAAAGAACATTTGTATTATTTATTTTTTGAAGATTATCTCTTTCAAATTTTTTCGGCGAGAGACGTAGTTCAGAAGCCTCGTTCGGACATTTCTACTAGTAACTGACGAACAATACGTATGATATTTTGCTCCAAGGCCCGAATAGAAGCGGAATTGTCTGCATAGACTTTAGATTTTACATATTCCTACAGAATAAAGTCTAACTGTGCAATATCATACGATTTTGATAGTCAACCGACCGACTCAAAACGTGAAATTGTCTGCTAACCGAAGTGTTCTGTCAATAAATTTACTGATTGATGAGATATGTGGGAAGTAGTGCCATTTTGTTGAAACTAAATAACGTCGAGATCACGAGTTTCAATTTCAGACATCAAATAGTTGGTTATTATGGCGAAATAACGGTCGCCATTGACGGGTACGTTCTCACTAGGTTCATTTTTGAAGAAAAATGGACCAAAAATTCCACCGGTTGACAAACCACACCAAACTGTTGAATTTTTTGGATGAGATGACAGCTCTTGGTCCCTCTTAATATTGCTCTTCGCCTAAATGTGGCAATTTATCTTGTTAACATATACTTGTATATTGAGCCAGAAATGGAGCTCATCGCAGCACAAAATTTGACTCGAAAACAACGAATCTTCTTGGAACTTTTCAAGAGCCCGTAGAGTGAAACGATGTCACTTGGCAACGTCGAGCGGCTTCAGTTCCTGCAAAAGCTGTATTTTGTGCGCTTTCTATTTAAGATATCGGTTGTAAATGCGCCAAGTAGTTCCACCGAATTTCTATGAACGGCATCGAATCGACTCTCCACGGTCTTCGTGTATACTACGGCTGCTATATTTTCCTTATTGCGTGCTGGACGCGGTCTATTCAGTCGAATATTATCCAATAATAAGTTGTGTGTCGCAGGATGGGTAATGATGTTGCTAATAGTACGCTCTGTAGGACGATTATGTTGACCATAAGTTGAGCATAGTGCGCGAAACACATTTTTTAAGAAAGTGAATTTCGAAAGTTGAAGGATTTGTAAACTTTGTTCAGTTGTAAGTCTTTCCACGAAGAAATGACAAATAATACTGAACAAAAATGTACTGTTGCGACTTACGAGTGATCTGTCAAAAAAAGTTATTCGAAAAAATGCCTCTACTTGTATCACCCGTTACATATGTATATGTACATATGTATATGTAGTGATATAAAAATCTTTGCGTAAATTGCGGTATGTATGGCAAGCTAGGCTTACACGTACATATATGCTTGGGAGCGCTCTAATATTATAACTTCTTTAGTCGCGTATATTTAGCCCATAACACGAGTGTCTAAAAACGAATAAAATGCTAGCTGCAACACTGTTTAGTTGTTGCAGCTACATTTTTTGATAAAAAAATATTGGGATTATGTACTCAGAGGCATGCACTGCGAAATTATTAAGTGTATGTATACCTGACCTAGTGTTTATCCGTATCTATGAATATTTACAAACATTTTCAAGTTCAAGAAATGAATGCTATTCACTTTATTAAACAAGATCTAAGGCAATCGGGATTTTGTGGAAAAGCCACTTGTCCTTCGGGCACACAGCGGAGAGCTCTTGCTGCAGTTTGATTAGGTAACACTGATTGGTAGCACTGGGCATAACGACTTTAACGACATCTATTGACAAAGTACGAAAATACTTTTTCGACTACTCAATATTATCAAATATTGCTCAGCAAAACTTCGTAAAGGAAAAAAAAGGAACAAAACAAAAAAAATCGTCTCAAAGAACACAAAAATCTCACAACAAATTAAACAATTAATGCAACAAGTGCTTTGGTTGCGTTCAAAACTGGTAGTTACTGTAAAAATAATCGCAAGTTAATCACGTTGATTGCAAACTCTATTTTTTCATTGCAAGAAAATGTAAAATAATGCTGCCTTCGTCCGCTCCACAGGCGCTTTACTTCGTTTGACTTTGCGGACTCTTAGCCTACAAAACGTTGCCACGATGATTCCACTGAACCTAAAGTGCGCTTGTAAGTGATTTTAATAGCATTTATATGTCACATAATCTTTACATAAGATTCATAAACACACATACATATATGCAATAGATAGCGAAGCGACAAAAATGCTGTTCGCTACTAAAATTGGCGATCCACCAACTAGCATATAACTTCTCTCAAGCTGGCAGACACGTAAGCGTGGTAGCACGCAAACTTACGGGAAGGGGAGTTAAACTGACTACCAATCAGGTAATAAATAAGATTAATGTCGCATACTTGCTGACATGTTAAAAGGCCATTTAGAAAACATTAATTTAGCGATGAATCTGATGGCAACATTTGACATTTTACATTAATTTGGGCATATAACTGATTTTTGATTTTTTCTAGCCGGCAAGTGAGCTCTAGTTTTTTGCCTTTTTTTAGTGGCATGTGATGTTCGTTTGATTATTTCACACTCAGCCACTATTGAGCTGGCACGAATACAAAATTATACATTACTGATGATGATTTTATTGGATTTTTTGACTATGTTCAATCTATATATATTGTAAATGTTTTTGTGATTGAAAAGCCTTTCTTAGTTATTTCTGCTTTTATCTATTAATACATATATGTATTTAAGAAAATATTCAATAAAAAATATGATGTCAAGTTACTATCGGAATCTTTACATTTCATGCAGGCGACTCGTAGCGAATGCTGCCGTATTTTCCGAATCATCCCTTTAAGTTGGACAGTTTTATATGCGTTCTAAGAAGTTGGTAAGTGATTCGATAATACAGCGGCCATTGATAATGAGATACCTGGCGGTCAAAAACTCACATGAAGGTGAACAAAGGAACCAAGCGGACTGGGTTATTAGTCCAAACGTTGGTGGACTTGAGGCTGCTACCACACCTCCACTTCAACGGGAGCAAGATGAAGTGCTATCGCCGCTTTTGTGGACATTAATCTTGAATAAACTGCTAAGAAACTTGAAGGGCAAAGTCCATAAGATAGTGGCATATGCTGACGACATTGCCATCTTTCTGACGGGAAGGTGTCCACAGACTTTTAGCAGTATTGTGATTACCACTCTCAATACAGTCCAAAATTGGGGTACTGCCGGTTGGGAAAAAAAACGGCTATATGAACCCGCTTTTCAGTGGTCGGAATTGCCAAGAAAACTACGCTGTCAGCATGTGAGGACCCACTGCAAGATACACTGCAGGAAGTATCGATAGTGAGGCCGCAGAGTCTTTTAAAATTTGTGCCAAGCGCAGGCATCCTAAAAGATAACTTCTCCTCTTCAACGTAGCAACTGAACTCCATCTGGTATCGAAAAGGACCGAAACTGGTCTATGTGTGGCTCATTGGCCTACCAGATTAACCTAATATTAAATAATATATTATTATATTATCTTAAAAGCATTGAATATAACTAAACGTTTAATAAAAAAATTAAAAAAAAAAAAAGTAAAATTGGAATGTCTTAAAATTTCTAAGCTGATCTGATTGGCGGTTAATTTCCAATACCCCCACCGAAGATATTCCGAGAAGCACGTCTAAAAAGCTACAAAATTGTTAAAGGTTAATTTAAAGCAACAACAGATTTCTCATATGATATATAATAAAATTACAATAAACTAAAAATAACAACAATTTACATGTTGTCGACCCGATCTGTCGAAAAATCACTTCATCGCTTCACTAATCAACACCTGAACGCGGTCACCTTTCATCCAAACTGAACATCGTAAATTGAATAAGATTAGCTAGCAAAGCTATTAGGCTTACTAAAGCAATAAACAAATTATAATTATGGAAATTGGTTTAATTTTATTATGCACGAGTTCATGTTTGTTCTAAGAAAGATGTTAGAAGCAGTAAAGGGGTGTGCCAATTGAAGAAGATTGAATATTGTTTTATTTATTGTTTTTTATAACCCTTTTCAACATTTATTGCCGCAAAAACAACGCTTTTGTTGTAAGCGCTAATAAAAGTACAACATTAGTGGGGGGTATATTAAACCTTAGATGTCGATCATTATGAAAGTAAGTATAATTTACTTACGCGACACGTGTAACTAATTATAGCACTTAATTGAATTACAAAATTAGTAAATTTTCCAATGTTTATTTTCGGTCTATAATAACGGAAATGGCCAATAAATTTTTTCTACTAAGTATTTAGACTGATTACCTACTTATGTATGACTCAGGAAAATTAATATTAAATAAAATGGAATTGGCAGGGCTAAATAATATTTAGGGCCATTATATAAATTTGGTGCTAAGTATTTTTAATCAGACATACATTTTTTGAAATAGAAACGGCATTTGTTTAAATCAAAATTGACTAGAACTAACTTAAAAATAAATATATAGGCTTTTAAATATAAGTCTTAATTACAGTCTTCAAATTTCCATACATTTGTTAAAAGCATTTGCTGGGAAGCAAGATATTTTACGAATTTTAGGTTTTAAGGTTTTGGCTCACATAAACAAGTACCACTTTTACCACCTTCACTCGGCGTCATTCTTGTGGTGAATTAGGAATTTTGTTACAATAGATTTGTATTACCAAAACATTAACCAAAACATTAACGAAAATATTAATCAAAACATTAATCAAAATGACTTTCGCTAAATGAATTGTACCACTCAAATACTTTTTTTTTCGTTGTAATGTGGACTTTTTAAAACCCTTTTTCAACAATTTCAACGATTCCGTAGCCGTGTTTCCATTGGCAATAGAAAATTGCAAGAAGCCGTTGTTAGTTTTTTTATAACCAAAAATCGCAAAACAAATTCTTCGCATTACAAGAAATTAATTACCAAACGCATACTAATTGATATATGAATCAAGCTTCACACAAACAAAAAAAGAAAAATTGCCAAAATAGGAAAAAAATGTGTCCCCAAACGGTTTACACGCTCAGTTTAAATGGTCCCATACGGGTCGAATTGATCTGATGATGTTGTAGAGTGAACTGTCATCCTTATGCCTTGAATCGTATTCAATGCTTTTTTTTTTGGACATATACAGTTATGTATGTAATAATCAAACAGTTAGGCCAGTTGCTAATTTCGGTATTTGAAAAATCTGCTGATAATGCCTGCTTCAAAGTAAAAGAAACGCCAATCAGTAGTGTGTCTGAAGAGCTCGATACAAGCAACGCTGTCTGAGAACAAAAAATATAAAATTTCTAATGATTTGAAGACTCTATACAAAGATTTTTAAAAGCATAGGCTTTTAACTGCCAGGAAATTTAAAGTGGGATTCATTTTAGTAAAATGCTTGGAGCAGGGTAATCTGGCCTGTTTTTGGTCATTTTTTTCATAGAAACTTTTATTCTACAATAGAACTTTTTTCATATATCATTAGGTATATCGTGGAGTGTATAAACAGAATTTTTCGGAATTTTTTGATGATATCTGTCAGAGAAATGGCTGGGTGAATGAGATGCGTTTTTCGCTGGCGGACACGATTTTTCATGTTTGGATCATATGAATCACAAAGACCCAGTTTATTTTTAAAAAGTACGTCAACGATTATCATCCCCACTAGAATCATGAAAAAACGTTGTTAAATAAAACAGTTTTTTTTTTTGTCATAACATTGTCAATAAATTATAAAAAATATATGGACGAAAGCCAGACATTTTGTGAAAATTAGAAAAAATTAAGCAAATCGGTTGAGTAGTTCGAACGGAATCATGTCCGCTAATTCAAAAGAAAGTGTTTTGAGAAAAACGCGTTTAAAGTGCCAAGTGTGCAGGTTCAGTGCCGTGCGCTCCGAATGCCGAACGGTATTATTGTTTCTGGGCCTTTTTCGAAACCTTCTAATGGCAAAGTGGGTTTCTACAGTAATATTAAGGGTATAAGGGAACAGATATTGAAAAAAAAAATTTTTTTTGAAAAAAGTTTACCCTACTGTCCTCTTAGGCACGGAATCCATAATATCCACAACTTTAAGGGATAAACTATTTTCAACCATCAGACAAGCAATTTCTAAGCATTATTCTTACATCCAATTTACATTTAATGAAAATAAAGCGCTTCCATACATAGTACTACATGTTCAGCGATAATTCTGAGACACCACAAATTGCAGCAAATTGAGTTCGCTCTCAATCTGCCACGACTACTTATGATCTCATTTATCACAGAAACCTCAATAACACTTAGCATAATGTTTTAACACTAATTAGCGGTCACTTAACACCAAGCACGGTGTCAATAATCAATTTGCCTGCACGGCCAGCCACCTCTTCACTTTCCGACCGACCACTGCGTATACGCAACCCGTTTGGCCAAGCAAACGCACGCGCATTCATTAAAATTTCGGTGCGTAAATGGCAAACTAGTCGCTGTCATCAAATTATTACGTATTTGAAGAGCGTGTTTGCGTGAAAAGTGAACTTGAATTTATGCAGCAAGCAACAGCAACAACAACGGCAACAAAACGTGCAAAGGCACACAGCCTAAACTAGATGCCCCAGCAGGCCAAGCAGCTAGACGATGCTGCAATGAGCAACGCAAAGGCGCCGCCACCTGCCGAACTGGCTGATCAGCCGCAACCAATATCAGACAGGACGCACCAAATATATAGTATATAACTGCGCATGCGTGTGCGTGTTGCAAACGATGTTGGGCAAGCCTGCAATGCGTTCACCTCACACTAATTCGTATGAGTGTGTACGTACATATGTGTGTGTACGTGTTGTTAGGTTAATATTTTTTGCGCACTTCTGGCAGCCCGTCTGCCTTGCCAATTCTGGAGCATCGCAACCGGAGTAAGACTACATGTAATTTCACTTAAATTGCATTACGTTGTCATCGCGCCAATTTAATGACTTCATTGCGTTGGCCAAACACGCGCAGAAAAAAGACGAAATAAAAAAATACAACAACGAAATTGCGTCCAAAGCGCGCCAAGCGTGTGCGCATGCGCAACTCTAACGGCTTGGGCACTGTCGCACGGCTGGTTGCTGCCGCATGGCCGCATGGCCATAGCGCCGAAAGGCAAGCGTTCGAGCAACTGGAGTAATGCGTTTGTGTCATCGCTGTGCGCATTTATACGCATTTTTCGCAAGTGCGCATGGTGGATGGACCGGACCACTTTTTAGCGGCTAACATATATTTTACGCCGCGCATGCGCACGCACACACATATGCAGATATTTGCTACCATTTTCAGCGACAACTTTTTTTCGCTCCACTTTTGCCACTTATCCTGCTTGTTAACTTCTATTTATTAGTAAATTTACGCAATTACGCAATTTTCGACCGTCGTTGTTGTTGTTGTGGTGAATAGCGATGACGTTATGAAGACCAACAGCACTATAACTATAACAAGTCGACCGCAACCTGTTGTCGCAGCCGCCGCACAGTGCGTTCGAATATGTGTGGTGCGTGTTTAGAAATATTAAAGAGATAAAAAAATTATATTTTTTAGAGCTACAACAACTTTTGTGTGCAACCTAGTTTGTTTATCAATTTATTGCGCTCGCCTCTCTCAATGTCAGCCACAACAACAATGGCTGCGACAATTGCGTCGCAAAGCAAAAGCAATTGTCACAACACTAGATATTTAGCGGCGTTTGCTCTATTTATGCCTTGGCCACCGGCAGCGCTACACACCGAGCGGGGTAGGAGGGGAAACGTATGTGACGATGACAGGTGCGCACGCAAGTATTCGTACATATGTAAATTTTTGCTAGAGTTTTAATTGATAAATTCATATACGTGTATATTATAACAGCAAAATTCTCAATTGACCCTATAGGAAATCATAAACGCATGACATAATGCGCTCATTTAATTTTCACTTTAAAAGTTAAAAATATGCTGCTGAAAGATTTAAGATAAATATTTTTATGAAATTTTTTCAGAGTTGCCACCGGTATTTTTAAGCTTTTTTTTCAGAGTAGCCCCCAGTATATTTTCAAATATAATTAAATTGTCAATTATCAGAAATTCAACACCTTTAAAAATTTTTTAGATTTAATTCTTTTGGAGAGTTACCTCCAGTTTGAAATTTTAATTTAATACATATCGTATTAGTTCTTTAGTAGACAATATATTTCCTTGATAGTTTCAGGATTAATAGTTTTATGTTTTTTATTCAGAGTTGCCACTTGTATTTTTTTTTGAATATATTTATATTTATTAGTAACTTCAACACGCTTAAGACGACTTTTTTAAGATTTAGATTTGTGAAGAGTTGCCACCGGTTTGAATTTTATATTTAATAATATCTGTAATTTAAATTTTATATTACAGATATTTCTTTGAAAGTTTTAAGATGCACATTTTTATGCAATTTTTTTCTTCAGGGTTGCCACCATTATTTTTTTCAAATGTAATTAAATTTTTACTAAACTTTTTTTGGCAATAGTTGCGAGATAAGACAGTTTGAACAAGGTTTTTTAGATATATTATTTGTAGAGTTGCCACCACTCTAAATTTTTAATATAATAAAATTCGTTATATCAATTATATGGTTATGGAAGATTACTGTCAGATATGTTTTTGACAAAGGTTGCCATCTTTTAAAAGAAAATGTCTCCATCCAAAGAGTTGACATAAATTTACTTTTTCTCTTTTTGTATTTTAAGTTTAGAACCGCACCAACAAAACTGCAATTATTTAAACAAATTTATGCTTCTTAAGTTATCCGGCAATGCCAAACTTCGCACCGCTTTTCCTACTGGGCAACATTAAGTTCGCATTTCTATAAACACGCATTTTGTTGACATGCTGCACTGCCACTTGCGCTTGCAGGCTTGTACTTAGTTATGAGTGCGTGAGTGTGTGTTTTCATGGCCATGACAAAGATGGTCAACATGTCGGCGGCTGCATTGCGTTAATTTGCATTTTATGCTGATTTCTGTGTAATTTATGCATACTTGAAATTGCTGCGTTTTCAATATTTCTTTGCAATTACACGAATTCGGCTTACAAATTGACATAAATTATTAACGCTTTAAAAACAACAACTAAATAGAGCAACTAACTACGAGGGCGGTTTGATTAGGCCGTGCGATTTTTTTTTTTTACTTTCAGCGAGTTAATTTCAAATGAAAATCAGTAATTGGGGAGCAAAAAGTCAAATTAGAAAGAATATTTATATAATCTGATTTGATTCGCAAAGGTGTGATTTCTTAAAATAAACCACAAATGGGTTTGATAAAATAGTAAATATGTAATTTTTGGCAAACCTTTGAGATTATGAGTATATTCTGTTCAAGATCACCGAATGTCTTCAAAAACATGAAGAACATAGTATTCTTCTATGTAGATGTAGATGTACGCAACTAGATTTCTTAAAAACAAATTGTAGTTAATGGATTTTACATAGGTGTGTAAAGAAAATCTATAACTTCTACGGAAGAACTTTTACTCCAAAGTGTGATCACCGACCCCAAATATTTACTGTCTCTTTATAAGTGTCATCCATCTCTCACTAACATATGGTGGACGGCATTAACCAAAAAGTGTCAACTCGAGCTCCTGAAACAAGTTGAAATACGTCCGTGTGCTGGGGATTATTCGCAATCAAAACTATGTTAACAAAGCCTATGGAAGATATCTTCCATATCCGGCCAATACACCAATACACTTTCAGGTGAATATGAAGCAAAGCTTACGGTCAGCCAACTGATAATTTCAGATCTTTGGTACCAGACTCGGTGGCATTGCGAACATTATAATATACTAAAATATTAAATTCGGTCTAAATTGGCAACGCAGCCGAGAAAAGAAAATCCGTGAGGAATTAAACACATCGTTTTCATTTCCTGCGAAAGAACGAAGAAACAATATTTCTGTGATCGAAAATTCCAATGTCAAAATCTAAATATTCACCGACGGATCAAAAGTTGAAATAGCTACAGGAGTAGGTTTTTTCTTTAGTAATCCAAAATTAGAAGGTGGCAACAAACTAAATGACTGGAATTTAGTCCTTAAGTGGTTAGGTGAGTTTCAGAGGCTAAAAATAAGCGTATTTTCATCATTTTGTTTTTTAATATATACAATCATATATTTAATTCAAACAATTCAACATATCGAAGGTACATATTTAAAGACTATTTTGTAAAATTTTCATGTAAAAACTCTGAAAACTCAGCCGTTGACAACTCATCTCCCGTGACGTCTCAAAAAAAAGTGATTTTGTCGTGGACGTCATAACTCATAATTGGATTATCTAAAATCAAAAAACCAAAAATATTTCGTAAGTACATGCATAAGTCTCTTTATTGAACGAAGGAAAAAAAATAATATTGAAATTTGAATTTTTGACAGACAAGAAATAATACATGTTTTGGTTAAATTTTCGCCATATTTTGGCTCAAAAAAATTATTTATTTAAAAAAAAGGTGGTTCATTAAGTACATAATGTTATTCCAAAGATGTGTGCAAAATTTGAGCCAAATTGTTTTAAACCTTTTCGAGAAATCGTGTCCACCGACTTAAAGAATAGAGTTCTGAGATAAATACGTTTTTTCAGCGAAGAGCTGCGCTGACGTGGGATTATGGGCGGAATTTCCGAAGGATATATCTCCTAAAATTTTACTCGGATCGATTTGAAATTTTAGAAGAATATTCTAAACAGTTTGGACTATTTAATAAGACAAAAAAATCGAAAATGAAAAGGAAGATGACGTGGTACAATTTTGGCAAGCTAAACTAGAGCGCTCAGATCCGCCAATGGTTGTTTGAAGCAATGAACTTTAAAAAAAAACCTCAGTTCTTGGAATATCATCAACACTAGAAACGCTAAAAACACAGGCCATACCAATAAGTTACTTTGGGATAGTATCGAAGATAGACAGGCCAAAAAGCTTCTACTTCTAGAAAAAAGGAATTTAGTAACAATGAAAATTGGTAAAGTTCAATGAAGAGCATACGCGGAATATGTTGAAAGGCTGGACTTATTACCCGGGAGCACAATGGGCCTAATGATGACCTAAGTGTGATCGCCTGTGGTTTGACGCTGCTTTTTGCAACAATCAATCAAACATTTTAAGTTATCTTTACGAGCTGTTTCATGTTTACTTAAAAACAAAAAAATTATGCTAATTAAAATGTCGGATGAACCGATAAATTCAATAAAAAATTCTTGCTTAGCTGTATAAACAACTTGATTGTTTTAGCAAATCAGAGATATTTTACCATATTTTCAACTCAACCAGCACTTTGTTAGCGTTTGCATTCAAAAAAGATGGTTAATTTCATTTCAATTTCGATTTTTTGATCTCATTCCACTGTCTACATTTTTTCTCCCGAACATATTTGACTTGAGTGAAGAAATAAAGTTAGAAAGAGCCAAATATTGCGATTAAAGGGACTAGCCTATATATTTTGATTTTCTTTATTAAGCTAGCTTCTCTATTTCGATGACACTTTGATGTTCTTTTGCAGTAACTTTAGTGTGTCTTTATACAGACTAAAACCACAAGCATTTAATCAGAGCTAGAGTGCATCCTTAGTTTACTCCAGCTGTCGTATGATTTTTCGCTAATTTTATGCCTTTCTTTAAATTAGCGCTCTTATCATTCCTTATATTTTTTATGTTGTGGTATAAACATATAAAGAGCATATTGTAGCTAGCACCTTTAAAGGCGTTTGTTCCTCTCGACATTTCTATAATTAACCAAGAAGGCACCCTGTAAATATATACATATTTCAAGCAATAAATTACTGATTTACCCAGCAATGCTGCAGATAAACAGGTTGTTGTTGCTGTTCCCACACACATTGCTAGTGAGAATAACTAAGGTGTAAATAATCGAGTGACACAAATCGACACATTCCCAGGTATGTAAATATGTATGCAAATTGTTAATATATGTAAGCTATACATTGCATTGAGCGATATATGTATATCAGTGCAAAAAAAAATGCTTAGAACACCGATCGGCTTTTGTGAAGTTCATTATATTGCGCAATGCGAAAGCAATAAACTCTTGAGTAAATCTCGTCTTTTCTTTACCGTTATAATTGCATGTAAATGTATAATAATTATGATTTATTGCGTAATTATGCAAATATAGTTCTGTAAATACCGCACCGCTTGAAAGAAATTGTTAGTTATTATTGCTAATGCCGTTAGTAGTCTGTAGCGGCGCTTGAAGCAAGCCTCTTGCCTGTTAGCAACATTGCAGCAGAAACAATAGTGCCACCAAATATACCGTTACCAAATTACAAATGTTCAAAGCACTCTTGCTCATTATGCCAACTGGGTGTGTGCACCGCTGGTCATTAATTTGCCACACAATTACTGTAAATTTTCGATTTTATTGGCCTATATTCGGATAATTGGTTGCAAGTAGCGGCTGCCACACTCGTGTCATGCTGTAAGTAACGCGTGTAACTGTGTGCAACATACTAATGTTGTTATACACACACTACATATATATATATAATGATATATATACATATATCGTGTTTATACGTAATGTATTTACAAGTATTTGTATGTATGTTGGCATGTTTGCCACCGCTATAATTCACGGTTGGCCGTTAATCTTCGGTGATATTTTGCTTGCGCTTAGTAAGCTCTAAATCTCGACAACTAAGTGCTTGTTTTCTCCAACTTAATCCGTGTTCGTTTGCGTAGCAAGCATGTTGCAGCGGCCAATTTCGCTTTGACACCTGAACATGGAAAGAACATTTACGCACTTGCCACTGATAATTGTAACTGAAATGTAACATGCGTGTAATTGGGTGCAAGTGCATTAGTTATGCACACATATACAAATATATTTATATACGTGCGGCTGTCAAAGGCTTTAAATGAAGACATGGAAAGTACCACTTGTATTGACTTGCTACTCGGCTCATACATTCCGGTGACACGGTTGGTGTTTGTGCAATTCTATTGGCAGATAAAGAATTATTTAGAAAGCAGAAGGTGTGAATAAAATGACTAGATGGGAAGTATACCAAAAATTAAAAACAAAACATAATTATTGTATATTAGGAGTACCTCATGTGGGAACTCCACTATAAATTATCTTGGAAAATAGGTCCGCGAAGCTTTGTTCCGAAGAAACCTTTATTTCATAAATCTGAAATTATTGATTTTCTTAAAAAAAAATAATCCATTAATCATACATGCTTTAAATCGCCAAAGGCTTTTATCTGAATTCATGCAGAACTAAATTCTAGCATTACATAGCTTTCACCGAACTAGTGACTGATCCACCAGAAGTTTTGACACCTAAAACTTTAAAAAAACTTTTTACTTCAAGTTCAGAAGAATTCACAAAGCAATATCAAAATTAAAAATATGCTTGAAGGAAAAACACCCAGAAATAAATTTTGTATCCGCCACTGCACCGAACATTCATGGAGCTTTTGACTACATGATAAGCACATTAACATAGGCTTGCTTTGTTTTTATTTCAAATTTTAGGAGGACTTACTGAGCAATACAGTCGAATTATAAATGACATTTCACCGAGCTTTCGACGAGCTTTTCAATAGATGGTGTAAACAATAACATAAGATTGCTTCTATTTTTAATTTCTAATTCTATCAGGACTTACTAAGTAATAGAGTTGAATTATCAATGAGCTTTCAACGAGCTTTTATTGAGTTTAATACAACAACATAAGCTTCAACTTTTCATTTTTACTTCTTTGAAGACTTTCTATTACTCAGTTCTATTATCAATGAGCTTTCATTTAGCTCTCAACGAGCTTTTCACAAAATGTTGAACTCATAAAAGTAGTATCCGTAAAATGACTGAAATCTTTATTCTAAATGGAGGCGCAGAGCTCTTGCATATGTAGGTGTACTTTATCTTTCTGAAAACACAATAAAATGTTCATACATATGTACGTATTTATTACTGACTCACATAGGTGTTAAGATAATATTTAATCGTCGTTTGCTGTTAATGCCACACAATTATAGCACACATGCTGTTAAATTTACGTGTCAATAAAGTTTCTTTTCTTTTTTTTTTGGTTAATATTTTCTTATTGTAATTTGAATTGCTATAAAAATGGCAATACATTTACGCAGCTCCAGCTACCCTGCAGTAAAATTAATTGAAAAAGGTAAAAGCTAAGTTATTTACTACTCATTTGAGGCAGGTTTTAGTAATTTTTGATTAGTATGAGGTACTACAGGAGCAACAATCGATAGTTTGACATACATAGATTATGCTAACTCTGCATAGCTTAGAATACCGTGATGCTTATATCCCAATTATATTTCAATATATAATCACTTCAAAATATTCCCAATTATATCTCTATTTTTTTGTTTATTTTGTGTTTAACTATTATTTAGGGATTCCGAAGCTTTTAACGCCTTCAATTTAGTTTATTTTGTGTGCGAAATTTTTTTTCGGGATCTCGAAATTTTATTTCATTAATATTATTTAACATTTATTTTATAAATATCAATTATTTCATCAATATAGATTTTCGGGTTTCCTGACTTTATTTCTTTAGTTTAATACTATTTTTTATTTTTTGTTTAACTAATATTTCGGTATTCCGAAGGTTCTAATTTTTTCACTACTCACTTTACTTTTGCTAAACCCTTTACGTTAGTACTTTAGTACTTTAGTTTATTTTGTGTTCGAATATTTTATTTTCGGGATCCCGAAATTTTATTTCATCAATATCGTTTTCGGGATTCTTTACTTTATTTCTTTAGTTTATTTTTCTTCTTTTTACTTGTTTGCTTATTTTGTGTTTAATTATTATTTCGGGATCCCGAAGCTTTTTATGTTTTTAATGGAACTATTTTATTTCGTATTCAAATATTATTTCGAGCTCAAAAGTTATGCTATTATATTCTAAAATGATCCTTTGAATTATAAAATGAATACGCTTTCCTACAGGGTTTGTAGGCGTGTAATTGTTCCATTAAAATTTTATATAGCTGTTACATAAAATCGCCTATGTGCATCGAAATCTCTGTGCAAGTGATTAGTACAGAGTTGCGTGTATGTTAGAATACATGTACATCTTATACCGCCGTGTGCCGCAGGTGGCAACATTTATGATACAATTTTTGAACACTTGAATGTGTGACCGTTGGAATTCATACTATGCAAAGATAAAATTTTATGTGCAACATGTTAATTAAGATAATTTTCCATTTCGGTGGCGCCAAATTTCTGTACCAACAGCATTTGTGCTATATTTTTGATTTGTGGAAAAATATTACGATTTTTTCAGTAATTTAGACACGTTGCACAGTTGATGTAGTGAAAAGTAGATATATTATATAAGTTTGTGGAGTGATGACATAAAGCGATTTTATGAGGGATTTGACGAAAGACCACATTCTTATCACATTTGGCTTAATTGCGTTTTCTTCTGCCATTTTTCTATAATTCTTGATCAGTGTGATATTGTTGATTTTGAAAATAAATCATTAATCGGTTATTGTTTAATTTTATTTGTTTTGAATTTTTTTTATTTATTAATACAATGCACGCCTTCATCTCAGTGTATATGTAACTGAAGTTCCTAATTTGTTCTTAAAATTGACTTAAGCTTGGGCTTATGCACAAAAGCTTCGGATCTTGTAAGCTCATGGGAGCTCATATTTTGGTTAGTTATAAGCTTGTGAGTTGAAATCCAGCTAAGAGTGTTGAAAATTAATTCAGATAAATAGTTTATTAGACTTGGAAGATTTTTGAGAGTTTTGAGATTGCTGTATGGCAGTGCAAATTCCGAGATTATTTAAAAGATAATGAATTTTTGTTTGTAACTCACTACCTTAAAGGAGATTGTGGTACTCAGTGGTTCACCTCAAGTACGCTGGTAGAGCTTGGAGAATGGTTTACTTAAAGTTTTATATAAAGGGACGTGGAAATAAGTTATCAATTGGTCTGCCCTCTGTTGTTCATCTTCGGTTAGAAGTTCATATAAATACTTATTAATATTTTCCAGCTTCATTTAACTTAAACATCGATGATGTTGAAGCGAAATTGAGTAAAAAAAAGTAAAAAATAAATAAATTCAAACAAAAAGCAGAAATTTCTGTAGAATAGAGACTAACAACACAGCACCCAGTTATATTAGATCAGCAAAGTAGCTGTCGTCCAATAAAATTAACTGTTTTTATTTACGTGTCTGGCATTTACATGCATAAATTTCCGCACCAAACACAAGTTGAAATAACTAAATAAACACATACATACATATATATTTATATATACATATATATACAAGTATGTACGAACGTACTATTAAACACAAAACCAAAATATTGGCTGCGACATTTACGAGAGCAAAGTGGCGTCATAAAACGATACACACAAACACATACCTATAAAGAGATATATACCAACACATGCACATAAAATGCAGCAATAAGCATATTCTACCAACAACGTTGCGCTTACAGTGAAACCGATTTTTACAGCTTTCTCGCACAACAAAAGCAATGCGGCAAAATTAAAATAAAAATACACTTGTCACCCGCAACACTTTTAAAATGCCATCAGTGCAGTCAGCGACTTTTGAACGTTTTATGTTCACACGCACATACAGATAAACACACACAAATATTTTTCAAAAACGCACACACACATATAGTATATTCATCAACGCTTTGTGGCCACACAAACATGGATTGTTTTTATTATAACGGATAAATTTACAAACACAAAAAAACAGTCTCGAAAATTGACATAAAAATGTTTGATGCCACAGTGCACGTTCCGTACCTACAACCTACGCGTTCGTGCACTTTGCTTCGCTATGTATGCCTGCGAACAACAACAAAAATAATAAAAGCGAAGCAAATGTGCGCAGGTTTGTCGCTTAAGTCTTACGTTTGATGTCAGTTGTGCCTGTGCCTGTCTGTGGCTGTGCCTGTGGTTGCTTGTAGCTGTGTTTGTATCTGTGGCAAAGGCGTTGCTGCTTTGGCATTTCTCACGTTTGACAATTTGTCAATCAAAGTGATGTTATTGTAGGCGCATCGCGCGCAGATGCGGCGATAAGCGTAATGTCGCTTTGAAATTCAACACTTAATCCATCAATGCTTACAATGTTCACTGCTCATAAGTTTATTATTATTTTGCCTCTTTTCCTTATAAATCGTTCGGAAAATCGCTCATAAATATGCAGCTGATGGTGGAAATAAAATTCATGTTATGACATTTAGTGTTATTGCACATTTATTATGATTTCATTTGCTTCATATACATATGTACATGTATTTATGTATATGAGTGCCGAAGAACTGTTAGGCTTTTGTTGCCTTTATTGTCATTGTTATTATATTGCTGCTTATTATGGCTTGTTAGCTGTTTGGTGGATTAGTTTTTATTGTTGTTTTCTAATTATGATGGGCTGAATTTACTACGAGAGCCAAAAGGTTTGCTGTATGATTGAGGCATGGTGAGTGAATAGTCCGTCCATGAATGAATAAATGTATACATAAGTATATATATGCGCGCTCACCAAGCTGAATGAATGTGTATTTATATTATGAATAGAATCTTGGCACAGTAGTTAATAGGCCAGATTTTTAGCTCATTTCTTTAAAGTGCGTTCGAGTGGTGTATTTTGGTTATAAAAAATATTTATTGCAAATTTATGAAAACGAGAAAAATTTAAATTGAATTTATAAAGATTTCGAAGCGCTTACCGACCGATACGCTGTTTTGGTTTTCTAGAATAGTTATTGTCAAGGTAGTTTTGATGAACGGAAGTTTTACAAATGTTTGGCTAAGACTTTTGGATGAATGAATTTTTGCTATTTCCGGTTATTTGTTTTGGTATAAATGCCAGCTGATATAAAAGAATATTGCAAAAATTCCGTTAAAAGTGCAAATAAATAATTTTTTTGCCAAGTGAAGTGCTAGGATTTAAATTTTTCTTTCAGTCAAAACTGCAAGATTGCTGCCTTCTTTTATTAAAATATCAGTTTAAGATTTTGAGGTTAAAAATTTAGTTAATTTAAATTTTTTTTTTTGCAAAAAACTGTCCAGTTTAAAACAAAAAGCAAACAAAACACCGTAATCGGCCAATCACAGGCTATAATACCCTTCACAGTTTCATAAAATGTATAAAAAGACCTCTATCTTGATTTTGATCAGTCAGTTTGTATGGCAGCTATTTATATGCTATAGTTGTCCGATCTGAACATTATCAACGGAGCTTTTACTGATAATTTGCTTATAGTTCTGTGCGAAATTTTTTGAAGATATCTCGAAAAATAAAAAAGTTTTTCATACTAAGACTGTTTTTGATGAATAATTTGGTATGAAAGCTATACGATTTAGTGGTACGATCTGCATATAATTTTCTGTAGTTATACTGCAGTTTTGGAAAATAATAAATGCCAAATTTCTAAAAAGATATCTCGTCAAATAAAAAAGTTTTTCATATAAAAATTTCATTTTTATTATCCAGTTTGTATGGCAGCAATATGCTATAGTGATACGATCTGAACAGTTTCTTCGGAGATTGTAGCGTTGCTTTTAAGAATAATCCATGCGAAATTTCGTGACGATATCTCTTCAAATGGAACTGTTTTCGATACATGCACTTGATTCCGACCACTCAGTTTGTATGGCAGCTATATGCTATAGTTTCGCGATCTAAATAATTTTTTAGGAGATAACAGCACTGCTTTATATAATATACCATGCAAAATAAGGTGAAGATATCTCGTCAAATAAAAAAGTTTTTCATACAATAGCTTGATTTTTATCATTCAGTTTGTATGACAGCCATATATTATAGCGAGCCAATATGAGCAATTTTGACAAATGAGTGGCCAATTGGGCTGAAAAGGATGCTCACGAAATTTCGGATAAATATCTCTATAATGGTGAGACTCGTTCATATAAATAAAGATAGATGGACATCAAATCAGATCATGATAAATGCATATATATACTGTAGAGCAGGTTTTTAAGAAGAAAAGGAAATTTCTAGTCGATATCTCTTTAACTCTCTAGACAGTTGTATAGACCCAGCTCATCACGTTGATCATTAATCATCATAGGGTCCTCGATGTTAGATAGAGTAAAACTTGGTAGCAAGTTATATATTAAAATAAAAAAATAAAAATATTCATTTGTTAAATAAATTTATAGTAAAAAACATTTTTTCAATCCACGCAAATATTTTCGTGTAAACGACAGCGGCCAAATTCTATTTTTTAAGCTTTTTTCGTTTTTCACATTGGAATTTTGCAAGGCAGCTTTTCAACCTGCCGGCCATGCACCTGTCAATCATCATTTTAATTGACGTTGACGCTGCTGATTAAAAAGCCAACACTGCTCAACTGCACTGACATCGACCAAAAACAAATACGAGTATACGCATACACAGCAACCACTAAATACACACTCGCAACCCGCGAAACTAAACAAATTAGCGCTGAGCTTTGAGTGCATAAAAATCTGCGGGTAATTTGAGCCAATGCAAATTGCTCACAGTAAATAAATTGAGAGAAGCCTGTATTTAAAAGCAAATTATTGACGCGTTGCCACATTTTTGGCGAACTTGTGACAACTTGTCGCTGCAACTTGTGTAGGCTGCGGCTAATTAGTCTGTCATGGAGAATTTCCTGTTGCTAAATGCAAAGAAGTTTGTGGACAATTTATGGCGTTTGAAAATGGTTTTGGGTGCGTTTTTAATATGAATATTTGCTTATGTGGGAAATATGCACAGAAGGTGCTTATATATACTGAGAAAAGAAATCTCGGGTTTGTCGCTTAAGTCTTTTCTATGAGGTGGGAGCTAGAGTAATAAAGAATGTAAAATTTTCTACAATGAAAATATATGAAGTATTAAGTCGTACTAAAAGAAGAATATTAAACTAATTTTAAAATAATCCTCAGCTAAATCCACTGTTGGTTACACATTTGGTAAAACCGTTGCCTAAACACCTGAGTCCCGACTTGGCTCCACCGCGCAGTCATATTGAATTATCACTTTCAATATCAAATATCACTTCATAAGTGCAACAAAAAAATGCAGCAAAACTCTGCAACAATAAACCAAACTTTTTGTACAACAAACATACTACATACAACTGTTATAGATGCAAGTCTCGGGTTGAGCTAGAGCTGCAAGAGGCACATCAGCAACGTTAAAATAGGTTAGGTGCATGCATGCAAGCGTGTGTGTATGTGTGTGCGTGACACACCTTTCATTTGGCGACATGGGAAGCGAAAATGCAAACCTGAATTGAGGGTGGCTTACAACAGCAAACACACACACATACACACTTACGTACTTACAAATATTCCACTGTGAGTGCACTACATGCCAGCATATCTCATACTAGTGATTTGCCACACAATTGCCGGCAAGGAAACACCCAGAAATACGAACGAACTCAAAGTTGAGCTCGCCCCACCCCGCCGCCAAGTGTCATGCGGCTGCAGCGCTAAGCAGCAGCAAATTGCAGTGCAAATGCCACAAAAGTCACAACGGCAGCCATAGTGGCCGCAGAGGCAGCCGCTATTCAATGCAAATTTTTCATGTCATAAAATTACAACAAAAGTGTAAAATACAGTTTTTCATTGCGCACTGCGAGACAAAGGCGAATCGCGGAAAAAATTGAAAAACAAAAATATTTACAACAGAGCGTTTACAGCGAATTGGAGTGACTGAAGTGCAGAGGAAAAACGCGAATTTCCGCGAAGTTTGGCACACATACACATACACGCACAATTTTTGTGGCATAAAATAAAATTTTTTTAAATAAGTCATCAGTTTGCTAATTTGTCATAACTCAATTACTGATGTGTTGTTTTTGTGGCTGGTAAAAGTGAAGTCGTTTTACTAGTTTTAAGTGAAGTTAAGTTCAATATTAAGCTAGTTTTTATCACATCCCGAAATTCATAAATTTTTATAGAAAACATTCCGTCAAACATTTTTCTTTTTAGCTCTCATATAATTCGATTTCTTTGTTGTTCTTTAACTAATTGGGAGATGTCTTTGTTTAGGTTGTCAGTTAGTTCCTTCCTCGGTATACACATTTCTGCGGGATCCTTAAAATATATATAAAAAAAATAAATGAATAATAAAAGAGTACACATCGGCATGAGCTTCGGTTAAACAAATACAAAATACTCCTTACAAAAACTTTGATCGATCAGTGGTTGCTATACTCTATAATTAACTTATATGAATAATTTCTTCTGAGATTGCATCACTGTGTTATGCATTAACCTACATGGTTTGTCCGGAAAGTAATAGGACACATTTTTTTCCACCGCGGCTGTACTTCAGAGCGTGCGCGCACCGACTGCACTCGGTAGAGGGCATTTATGGTCAGTTGTCTCCGAGCACCTGGAGAGTCAGGACAAACATTTTCGCGCGACGTGTTTCTGTAAGTGGTGCAAGCCAAAAATGCAGCGTTCGTTAGAGTAGAGGAAGGCGATTAAATTCTGTGTGAATCTCGGTAAATCTGAGATAGAGACGTTTGATATGATCAAGCAAGTTTACTCAGATGTTGCGCTAGCAAGAAATAACTTGTTTCGATAGAATCGAGCCTTTTTAGAGGGCCAGGAAGAGATTGCTGATAAAAAGCGAGAGGAAAAGGGAATAATCAACAAATCCAAAGTAAAAACGATGTTCATTGTCTTTTTTGACATCGTCCACCATGAATTGTTTCTCCTGTACAAACCGTTAACGCCAAGTTTTACGTGGAAGTCCTCGAGAGACTCAAAATAAGGGTCAATTGGGTTTGTCAAAACAGCGCAGCTGATTGGACGTTGTACCACGTCAACGCCCCTGCTGACAGCACCTTTCTTGTGAACAGCTACCTAACCAAGGCCGGCATCCGTTTCTTGTTTGACTCAGTCCTATTACTTTCCGGACAAACCCTGCATAACAAGTCACGTCACGGTAATATATCATTTGTTTCCCTTTTGTTTTAATAATAATTATAGTTTTCTGTGCTACAACAAACACTTATATCTTATTAGGCAACGATATGGGCTGTCATCGAATAGATTGTATGAAAAATGGCTGTCAAATGATGATGCTGAATTTGCATGAATTTAACATTCCGAGTGATCATATAAGTATATTAGATATAGCTCAAACACATCACTCTATTTTTGCTATTTCGCTCGGAGTGGTGTTGTAGTTGTTCTTAATGACAAATAATACTTGAACTATATGTATATAATGCGTACGAAACATGTTGGAGCTATAACCTGATCTGGAGTTCCAAAGTAAACAAGATGCGTGTTTAGAAATAATAATTTGTTAAAAAATCATAACTCAATGGTTTCAATATTCAATATTATTAATTGTTTATTTTAAAGAAATTTTTTGTTGTCGATCGATTTTGGGTTACATTCTTCACACTTTACCCGAAAAAAACTCTTCATCATTCCGTCCACCAAACTCAGTTAGCATCATCCAAGCGGAAGGACTAGGCTTAGAGAATTTCCGGGACTACTACTGAAGAACTATAGAAGGCTACAGAAAGTGATTACTTACACAGACATCCAGGCAATGCTACTAATCTTGTCATTTCCTGCTTTCTAAACAAATGTAAGAGAACTTAAGCTCATCGACAGATCATTTATACTTATCCCGAAGGAATATTTTCGGCAACGATTTGGATAAGTTAGGAGCCTATCTAGATGATTTCGTGGCAGCGATAATACCACGTTCGTTGAACAAGCAACAGATGGAAATCTAAAGGGTGATTTTTTAAGAGCTTGATAACTTTTTTTTTAAAAAAAACGCATAAAATTTGCAAAATCTCATCGGTTCTTTATTTGAAACGTTAGATTGGTTCATGACATTTACTTTTTGAAGATAATTTCATTTAAATGTTGACCGCGGCTGCGTCTTAGGTGGTCCATTCGGAAAGTCCAATTTTGGGCAACTTTTTCGAGCATTTCGGCCGGAATAGCCCGAATTTCTTCGGAAATGTTGTCTTCCAAAGCTGGAATAGTTGCTGGCTTATTTCTGTAGACTTTAGACTTGACGTAGCCCCACAAAAAATAGTCTAAAGGCGTTAAATCGCATGATCTTGGTGGCCAACTTACGGGTCCATTTCTTGAGATGAATTGTTGTCCGAAGTTTTCCCTCAAAATGGCCATAGAATCGCGAGCTGTGTGGCATGTAGCGCCATCTTGTTGAAACCACATGTCAACCAAGTTCAGTTCTTCCATTTTTGGCAACAAAAAGTTTGTTAGCATCGAACGATAGCGATCGCCATTCACCGTAACGTTGCGTCCAACAGCATCTTTGAAAAAATACGGTCCAATGATTCCACCAGCGTACAAACCACACCAAACAGTGCATTTTTCGGGATGCATGGGCAGTTCTTGAACGGCTTCTGGTTGCTCTTCACCCCAAATGCGGCAATTTTGCTTATTTACGTAGCCATTCAACCAGAAATGAGCCTCATCGCTCATCGGACGTAAAGCGCGAAACACATTTCGAACCGAACACTGATTTTGGTAATAAAATTCAATGATTTGCAAGCGTTGCTCGTTAGCAAGTCTATTCATGATGAAATGTCACAGCATACTGAGCATCTTTCTCTTTGACACCATGTCTGAAATCCCACGTGATCTGTCAAATACTAATGCATGAAAATCCTAACCTCAAAAAAATCACCCGTTACAACGAAATGCAATGCGCAACAGAAACGTCCAAGATATGACAACAAAAAAACGAGGACCAGAAAAATCATATACAGGCATACAGCTACGATAATGTGGTTTTAGTCATTTGGAAAAATGTGTTAAAAATAGGGATGACCTGTAACAGCACTAAGGAGCAAAACAAAAAAAAAAAAAACAAAACGATTCTGCATTTCCTTTATGAGAGTCCAGCTCTATTTCGTCATGTTGAAAAAGTAAAGCTCCTTCACTTATATTTGGTCGAAAAGTTTGCGCAACACGACTCCACTGTTAACATAGTTTCTATTTTCCCAGAAATTCACATGAAAACTAAGTGAGATACCAGCCATTAATACAACTAATTGAAATGAGACGAAGCCATTATAATTATATACTCTACCTCCGGCCGACCTCTACCACCACCCCTTCATAATTAATCAAATGAAAATTCTATTGCTCACAGATTAATCATAAATTCATGGAATTGATTGTAATGGAAAACAATTTCTCACCACCAACTTAATAAATGTGTATTATCTATATGCCGTTAACGATCAGTGCAAGAAGAAGCACACGCTGCCGCCAATAATTAATTGAAGTTATGAATTATGTAGCAGCGGCTGCAGTGGCAGTCAAAGTGTCGCTGAGTGGCCAGGAATTCGTAGAAATAGTATTTGCGGAGAGAAAGCTGCGGAGCGCGAGGAGAAAATATAAACTTAGAAAATGATGTGCGAGACGTTCGTAAATGCAGGGAACAGCACAGCGGTTGTTTGCAGTTGCTTGGGTGTTAAATAACAACCTTGGTTTTGAACTCAACTACACACACAAACACATACAAACAAACACACACACTCAACGCATACGGCAGTCTTGCCGCTTAAATATAGAGTAAAGCAAATGACCGGGCGCAAAATGCTGCCGCTCGCCATGCAAAGGAGAGAGGAAAGGGAAAAATAACAAAGCAACGCTGAACAAATACACCAACAACAAGCCAAGTGCCGTAAAATCAATAACTCAGCTGATAGTTAATTGAAGTGCTTTACCAAAGGCATATGTTCGTATGTTTATGGTTGGTGGGACGATTTAGCGGTCCCCTAGAGCACTACTACTGTGTGTACCCACCTCCTGCGCTCCTCACCTTCAGCATGTTGCGGCCGCGTAATTGCACTGGTTAACAGAAGCCATGTAATTAGCATTTATTTTATACATTTATGCCGGGTACACACCCCAATGAGTTGAGTTTTTTTTTTTGTTTTTTGTGTGTGTTTTGCTTTTAGTCTTTTTGCCTTTTCTGTGCTGCCTTCGCCTTGTTGCAAGTAAATAAGAATAACAGAGCATGGCAACAACAATAAATATTGTGGCGGAAAAAAGATCGGCGTAAAGAACAGCATTGAGGAGGGGTTGTTTAGTAATCTTATTGCTAGTTATGTAGTTGTTGTTGCTCTTGTTGTTGTTGTTATTATTGCCGTTGTGTTATTATATTACTACTTGGATAGCCGCAATGACTTTGGGTGTGGAGCAGCGACTAAACTACGCCTGTGTTGTTATTGCTATTGTTGTTGTTGTTATTACCGCTTGGGTTATCTGCAGGCGTGCATTGCTCCATAAATGTATATAATAATAGTTTATCGTACGTTTTGTGTTTGTTGCGCTTGCTAAATGTTAACTATAGCTATTGTTGTTGTTGGTGCTATTGTGGCAACTTAGCCGGGCATTTGTTATATTGTTTTATCTATTTATATTTATTTATCTTTTTTTGTTGTTTTTTTTTTTTTTTTGTTTCTGTACTACTTTATTTGGTCAGCAGGAAATTCTACTTTGATTCAGCTGGCGCGTTGTTGTTATTGTTGTTGTTGTCGGTGCGCATGAATTTAATATGAAATTCCGCTTTAAGTATTTATATTATAAATGCTCATAATCAAATTGCTTTTGTCTTACAATTAAGTGTGGCTATGTGTGCGTGCCTGTGTGTGTGTGGGTTAGTGTTTATTACATAGTGTCTTTTAAGTTAATTGCTATTGTCATTTGTTGTCAAGTTCCTGTTAATTTTGCGGTAATTGCCGGCCATCTAAAGGCTAACTAAATAAGCAAGAGTTATGCGCGGTAAAGGTTTGCTGTAATTTTAAGGTGTGACGAGCAAAGCGACTACATTGTAGGAGTTTCTGCATATAGATATATATTATTTTTTGTGTATAACCAAGAGTGAGTTGTGTGGCAAAAGCTTTATTCCATAATTTGACACCTGAGCGGTATCTAAAGAGTTCGAATATTGTAATCTTAGAGGTCTTTTTCCAGCGTTTTATTTAAAAGAAAGTCACTTAGGCGAGTGTGCTGTTAAATCTGCTTTAGTATGACGTTGTTTTTGTAGTTGTTAAAATAGCATAAGAGATTCTCTACACCTTTCTACAGAACGAGTATAAAGTGATTGACTTTGAACAGTTTTGGTATGTATTCTGTTAACTTAAAGCCGTCCATACCCAACCTAATTGCTATGAATTGAAACAAAATTTCGAACACCAGATATTGTGTTTCATTGGCTTATTGAATAATTTTTTTATAATGTAATACGTCCAGAAAAAATACATCCATCATTTTTGCAATAGCGTACTTTAGTCTACTTTATGTCTTATGACAACGTCAAACAAAAAGAGTCGTTGCCGACGCGAGGAAAGTCGCCGTATATTGTGGCTAAGCTAGAATAAATGGTCTGGAGAGATTGGTTATGTATTTGGTAGATTTAACAGAGTCACTCTCGTTCGGCTAAAATCTTAGTTCAAATCTGTACGGTCAGTAATAGGACCGACTGAAGTAACCAATCACATAGAAGTGGCCACTTTTAGCCAATAGAATGTCAATCAATGTATGTTTTAAAATTTGCATCAAACGATTATTACCCTTTCCTGACGAATAATTCTTCTGGAGATAAATTAATCTCAAGAAAAAGTTTTAAAAACATAGTTCTAGTTTTTTTTATCAATAGAGGTAAAAGTTTTCTTGATTATACTTTTATGAAATAACATTCAAAATGCCAAAAAGGTATCGAATAAAAAGTTAAAACGGACTCATGTATTTTACTAAACTTTAATGGGTTATACATATATAACTAAAAGCAGAGATAAAGAGATGTTTAACTCATGGAGATGAGGGAGCAATTGCTAAATGTCAAAATCTACTGAACCTTTCGCAATTGAAAACGAGCGAAGGCCAGATTGAAATCTTACAAAAAAAAAAAAATATATAAACAGAGGGATTTGTTGCCGCCGGTCAAGATCGCTAGTAAAAAATGTAAAACAATGAAAATCAAAGAAAATGCAAAATTTAAATATATTTAATGAAACGTTTGCAAATTTGATGCATAGTATAATTCAGTTTCAATTACAAATGATTAAAAACATTTATTAATTGAAAATTAACGGGCTTAATTCATCTTATTAAGTATTGAAAGATCGAAAGTCGGTTATTTTAATACACCATAAAGCATAAAAAAGGATAAAAGTAGTTTCGCCATATATTAAAAATCCAATGTATAATATAATAATTTGCAATCGTAATAAATGTTGGGTGTTTTAATTTAAAATACCCAAGAATTCTTATTTTGTTTGATCTGGCCATAATAGAAAATGTTATAAATAACGCTTGTTTTGAAGCGCTCTCACACTGAAATAAGTTGAACATCCGTTTATGCCTGGTTAAAAGGCTGAAAAAAGCGAGTTTTCCAGATTTTTTGCTGAGAACACTTTTAATTTTATTGATCCAAAAATTTTTACACATATTACGGTATGTTTGAACTATATCCTAAGAGTTAATATTAGTAAAAATATTTATATAGAAGGGAACTACAACTGATGAGGGAACTTTATTTAATCTATAAACTCTTCATATATCATAAATCGTTTGAGAAGTACAAAAATGCAACCAACGCATGTAAGTATGCTATGAAAAACCGGTTAGTAAGTTATATGTAAAGAAAAGTCGTAAGTGAGAGGGAGACAACGACAGCTTCTCTTTAACAAGCAAATATTAAGAGCTTTCGAATATTTTCACTATCTATTCGTTTGCTCTACAGACACTTTATTTTTATGCCACTTTATGTAAAGTTTATGTTAGGTTTTCAACAAAGTTTGTAACAGCCAGAACATCAGAGACCTTACAAAGTATATGGTTTGTATAAATTATGAACACAACGAGTTGACTCGATTTAGTCCTGTTCATCTGGCTGTTCATCCTCATTCTTTGAGATATTGATCTGAAAATTTTCTACCCGTTCTTTTTGCCCAAGGAGCTGCTCATTTTTCGGAACCGCCGATATCGGATTAATATATCATATATCTGCAATACAAACTGGTGTCGTAAACTTTTTCATTTAACGAAATATCTTCAAGAAATTTGGCACATTTTATTTTCAAAGGTAATTAGTGCAATCTCCTCAGAAATTGTGCAAAATGGATCACTATAGCATACAGATGCCATACAAACTGTTCAATCAAGATCAGGTTCAGTTCTCTTCACGAAATTTGGCATATAGCTGCCATACAAACTTATCGATTGAAATCGTGTTCTTGTATAAGAAACTATGTATTCGTGAAGGATGTTATAGCTTTGGTGCTACCGCACTTAACTTCAGTTAACTTTTTCTTTTGCAAACATTTATCACACACTGTTCTCTTCACTCTCTTTGGCTTATAATGATTATTTACTCAAGTATATTACCGTTAATCAATTGATGTTCAAGTTGCGCGACTACACTTTTTTCCTAATATATAGGTTATGTATTAACAGTAGTTATTAATTAAATTTGTGTAATTGTATGTTAATTGGAAATTCCTAAATATTTCAAATCACAATCGTATGATTTCATTTGACACGTAAGGCTTTGCATTAATTAAAATTAGCGTTTTTTCTAACTCAATTAATCCCTTATTGCTTTAATGGCAAATCAACTAGTAGTATAACGAATATTGCCAACTAAGGTAGGTAGTAATTACTTTTTATTGGTGCTTTATTAAAAAGTATTATTCTATAATTATTTTAATTACCACTAAGCTTTCAGCACATTTACAATGACATTAAGATGATTTAAAAATGCATTAATTCTATTATTAATGTGATTAGACAAAGGTTGTAGCCACATACAATGAAATGGAAGAGTTGCAGGCATTAGTAGCGGTTGTTGCTGAATCCGTTTGTAATTCTGTTGAGTTAAACTTATGGTAGTGTATTTATTAGTAGGAAAAATTGAATAGAAAGAAAGGAGTTTGGAGCTGAGGTAGAGGGAATATTAAGTAAATATCTCTTTATTTCTCTATTGCAGAAGATTAATGTAAAACATGAATATGAATATCAGCTTTTTACTAAAAGTTAAAATTAGCATGGCACTGCTGCATCAATTTCACATCAATTTCACTTTCGGTGCCAGCTACACACCCACTGCTGTAGAAATTTTTCTTTGTTTATACTTTGACTTCCTGCGTGAAGATAATGCCAGAAAAGCACGAAAACAATGTGTGCAATTTTAACCTTTGCATTGAAAATTACCACGCCACTTCCGAGTCTTTCAGCTTTCAGCCTTGACGCAGAAGAGAAGAGAGTTGACTGGCTGCTAACAAGATTTGGATTTGTTAATTATAGTACAGCACCAAACCGAATTAAAGTAGCATTGTGTGTCGGCTATCGCCCTGGGACATCTGTAATTGTTACACTTAATTAAATAATTTACAACACCTTTGCCTGAGAGTTGCATGCATAATGAGAAGGTGGCAAGATGAAATGAAGAAAATTTGTTGCCGTTGACAAGTGTTAATTTCTTACAACAATGCGGGTTGCGTGTGTTGCTTGTTGTTAAGATTTTACCACAGCGATTCAAAGTTGGTGGCTATTTTTAACTCAAATGTGTTGGGGAGAAATTTCTTTATTGCCGTTTTGAGAAGAGGAATCGTTTGTGTGAATAGCTTAGAAATGCTACGGAAAGCCACAAAACTTATGGCTCATTTGAATTGCAGGTACGATGAAAATTGC
This sequence comes from Bactrocera correcta, assembly GCA_027475135.1. Lineage (NCBI taxonomy): Eukaryota > Metazoa > Arthropoda > Insecta > Diptera > Tephritidae > Bactrocera > Bactrocera correcta. Next base: position 3,164,355 of record CM050326.1, read on the forward strand.
TTTTTTTATGATATTTTGAGCAAAATTTGGATCAAAACTAATGTTAATACTATGAAAATATTAAAGAGCATAAGCTATGAATAAAGACAGTGTGAAAAAGCTGAAATTTAAATACTTTAATATAACGTATATATGATCTTGCGATCAAATCTTGTTTCTTGTTGGACTTTCCACTTTAAATGGTATACAAATATACTTATATAAAGCAGCAACAATCCAGAATGAGTTGAGCCACTAAGCGGTACAAAAGTGGTTATAAGACGTGGCTTTGTTATTCTAAACTCTAAGTGGATCTCCATCTGGCTAACGTCAGATGTTGGCTTGACTTCTATAAACTTAAAATCTTTATTTTTCTAAATTTCTGTTTCACTGCGTTACAGAGGCTGCTCACTTGCCAACGAGTGGGTTTTGGATTGGAAGAAATCGCTGCAGAAGTGGCGTAGTGAGCTTTTTCACGGATGGATTGAAGCTAGTCGGGAAGCTAGGCGGTCGAACATAACCAAACCTGTTATTAGCCGTTTTAACAAATTTGTGATAAGCTCAAAGCAATTTGTCGATCTGTAGGGATCTTATGAACTAGTTTTAAAGTGTTTAGAGGTAACAAAACGAACGGATGCTTTAAGCTGTCCCAGTGATAACTCTCTTAAGATCGACTTCCTAACCTGACCCAACTAATTCTGTGATTTCAGAGCTAAAAAATAATGCTGTGGAATTTCTTCAGCGCTTTTAACCAACGTCCATGTGTGGCTATGGTACGAAATCACGACATCGCATTCGTGTAAGGTGACTTGAATTTGCGTTTGATAAAGCTGCTGTTAGGCATAGAGTTGCAAGGATTGTTGTCACTCTTAAGAAAGCTGGTTTCGCCATAAGATCGAAAAATTTGGAGGCTTTTACTACAATTATCATGATGTTCACCTTAGTTGGATAAGTTGAAGTTTGAAAAATAAAAGATTTTTTCGACTATCCATTATTATGATGGTGTTCTGATCTGGAATAAGCTATGGCAATTTAACTAGAGAAATCATTTTTTTCCTAATACCACAAGCTAACTTTTTTGAGTGTTTTCATTATTATTGAAATAATTTTTCGTTCAGCTCTAAAAATATATATCCTAAATCTCCTTTCTCAACTTCACAATCCTAAAATTCACACAAAAATCAAATCCACCTGTTTCATTACACAATCAGAGACCGTATTAGTAAAAAAAAACTGCGCATAAAGCAAAATATCCATTTCAAACGCCGCTATTGTAATATCATAACAATTTTCCCACGTCAAGCGCCGGCAGGCAGCAGCAAACCGCGAGACTAAATCATTCATGTATAATAAATCATTTGCGATTTTGCTTCCAATTCAGCAACAACACCGAGACAACTAAATCCACGCACAGAATTTAGAAAAGCGTCAAAAATGAAAAACATAAATATGAAGCCGCCGCACAATGAGGCAAAATGCTGGTATTGCGCCGGCGTGCAACCACAAATGCACTAAGCCAGTGTGCCGCACTGAATACAAAGTGGGAGCAACAGGAAAAAATGTTGTCCTCTATTATGCTGCCAACGTTGCTGCTGCCCACTTAGCTAGGAGGCTTGACAATTTGAGGCCTAAAAGCGCCACAACTTGCGTGTGTCACAAAAGTCACATAAATCACAAATATTGTAAGGTTCGAGGGAGAGCAGGTGAAGGCACATACTATGAGGGCGCTACATAACTATGAAGCATTTGCTTTCTTATGATAATTTTTCAAAAATGGATAGCTTAAGGCGCCGCTCACTCACTCATTAAATTATTTCATTCATTAATAAACCTTTTTTTTTTGCTGTTGACTTTATTTGCTGGCGGATTTGTGGCATTCTCATTGGCTTCAACGTATTTTACGGCACATACAGAGTTATATATATGCCACTGATGTTGCTGTAAATTGCTGTTATAAAGTTCGAAATTGATTATGTTAATTTAGTCACCGTTGCGCGTGTTATTTGCCTAAAAGCAAAAACCTAATTATTAGTTTAGCATTACAATTAAGCCGCGCAACCGCACACAAAGCCAGGCGCGCAATTCTATGGCGAAGGCACAGCGCGGCACTTAACTCTAAACAAAAGTGTAGTATATACTATATATATATATATTGACGAATCACAGCAAAAGTGTAGACAATGAGAACAAAGCGCATGCAAATGCCAAGGAAAAGTTAATACATAAAATAAGTAAGCATCCGAAATCGCAAATGAATTCTTAATTATAATGGCTGAATTGCCACTTAAACAAAATTTTATGTTTGCAAATACGCTAGGCGCGGCAGCTTTCGAAAATTGCGGAACAAGGAGGTTTAAGTGGGGCTTAATTGAATGACATACGATTCGCATTGTAATAATGAGGAGCTAAGCTGTTCTGTCAACGCTTTTGCAAATTTTGGAATTTCTGTTAAGCATTAGACCTGCTGGCAGAAGCTTTGGAAATTTTAAATAGAAATTTCAACAACGAGAGTTTGAATTACTTTTATTTCAAACTATATTCAAAAGAGTGCTGCCATTTTTTAAATTCAAATTCGGACTGACTTTCCCACTTTTAATTCTTAAACGACATTTAGTACTTTTATCCAATAATTTTGTTTCGAAATTTTTGATTCAGCTCCCATGTGTTTAAATTAGCTACTGTTTCATTTCATAGAATATTTCCAATTGAATATTTATGTTATATTTTTAGGTTGTATTCATTTAAAAGGCTTAAGTAGGCACTTAAAATTTAGAGATAATTTTCTCTAGAACCCAAAATTGTTGCGCTTAGCAACGTTAAGACAACGTGGTATCAAATAAGCCAATTTCTATTTCAGATAAGATATACAAGGTGCGTTCCAAAGTAAACTTTTTGAATCTAGCGACCCCAGAAGTCGCCATCTATATGTGAACTGATGGGCTGGAATCTGCTATCCTTACCGATTGTCCAGTGAGAATTTCATGACATTTTATTTATTGGAAGTGAAGTTATTGCGATTTAAGTGTCAGTATGTTTGTGTTATCGGTGCGAAAATGAGCTTCGAACAAAGAGCCAACATTAAATTTTGTTTTAAAATTGGTAAAACTTTTACCGAAACGTTTCAATTGCTGAAGCAAGTTTATGGCGATGATTGCCTACCCCGTCGCAGAGTGCACGAGTGGTTTCAAGGTTTTCAAAGTGGTCGTGAGGACATAAATGACGATCAAGATGTAGGCCAATCACAATCCGTGATCACCAGAATCAAAAATCAGCCGAAATCATCTTTGCAATTCATGGAAATGGAATTGAACACCTTCAAAACATCAATTTATTGCATTTTGACCGAATATTTGGGCTTACGAAGAGTGTGTGTATGGTTTGTTCTACACAAATTGACTGACGACTAAAAATTGCTCAGAATCAAACATCAAACATTCGAAGGACGTTTATTTAACCAAAAATCACATTTTAACCATTACCACACTTCCCGTATTCACCTGATATCACACCGTGCGACTTCTTCCTTTTCGAAAAAATGCTTTTGCCAATGAAAGGAAAGCTTTATGCAGACGTAGAGGCCATTCAAAAGGCTTGCACCAGCATACTGGAGGTCTTATCGGCCAACGAGCCACTCGTTCGACATGCTTTTGGACCGTGCAAAAAGCTGTATTGGAGAAGAAGGGGATTTTTTTGAATAAAATAATTAATTTGCCGACAAAACCATTTGTTCTGTTTGTTTTTCTTTTTTTTTAGTCCTGTTTACTTTGGAACGCACCTTGAATATACTTCAAAACTTTTAAATTTACTCCGGCCATGTACCGCTTAAAGCTTTGTCTCTGTTGTCAGCGAAATTTGAGCCGATTGTGCCTAAAGGTTTGCTATACCTAGATTTTTTAAGAATTTCAAGTATACATTTGGGAGCTAATCTCTTCAGCAGCCATTCTATACCCGTACAACATTAAATGAGCTAAACTTATTTTTTTTTTAATGAAATGCACATAATTAAGACCCTAACTACACACTCTGTAAGTGTTATCCTAAAGCTAAAGTTTCCTATTCGAAAATATTTCTTTCTGGAGGAAATAAAAAATAAATCTAGTTTATTGAAATTGAGTTCATCCGCTTCCAAAGTGAGTCGTGACTAAATACCCTGAGCAGGCCATACAAAGCTTTTTAATGTTTATAACACCCAAAAAGAAATGCCAGTGACCTTATTAAATACAGGGTAGGCCATTTAAAGTTGACCCATCTGGCAACGCTGTAACTTTTAACAGCGCTGACAAATCGGCTAATGTCATACCGCGTTAGAAGCGTCATTCGAAGACAATTTATACACAGTACACTCCAAAAGAACGCGCTGAAATTGTTCAGCTTTATATTCAAAATAACTTTTCAATTGTGTTAACTCATCGTGCGTTTCGCAAAAAAAATAAAGTGAAAAGTGCTCCAGTTAAGAACACAATTAAGTCTTTATACGCAAAATTTGTGAACACCGGTAATCTCAGTAATGCCAGTCATGCATCCAGACAACACACAAGACGTTCTGATGAAAATATCAAAGCTGTACGAGCCAGTATTGAGGAGACTCCATCGACATCGAGTTATCGCCGCTCTCAGGAATTAGACATCTCTCGCACCACTCTCCGACGCATAATTCATAAAGATTTGAAGATGTTTCCATATAAAATTCAAATGGCACAAAAACTAAACCCAGCTGATTATCCGCGACGCCTTAATTTTGGCAAACAAACAAATGGGTCAACTTTAAATGGCCTACCCTGTACATACATAAAAATTATAAAGGAAACGAGCAAATTTCGAATTTAGCCAAGCCCTTCTATCCATACTTCTGACTTCTGACCGTCTATCGGTCTTCCAGTTTATATGCGAACTAGTTCCTCAATTTTTGACAGATCGATCTAAAAATTCGTGCTTGTCCTTTTCTCACCACGAAGCTGTTTACTTGTTCGAACGGCTGATATCAGACCACTATTCCACATAGCTGCCATACAAACTGAACAGTCAAAATAAATTGCCTGTATGGAAAGCTTTATTACATGAATATATATTTTCAAGAAATTTGACACGGACTATTTTTTGGCAGTGGTGGAATCTACCAAGAAAATGTTCGAATCGATTCTTGTAAGGAATTTGGATCTGTGAAGGGTATGACAGCTTCGCTGCAAACAAAGTCAACTGTTTTTTTTTTTTTTTTGTTATATCAAAAAATCACTCATTCTTTTTACAAACCTTGTATATATCCACAAATATATATATAGTGCAATTAATAATTGCGTCTGCTTTTTAAATAATTCTACTACTTTTTAACGCTAATGTAAATTTTTCTATAAACTCGCTATAATTGCAGCCAAATCTCCCGACGCGAACGCTTACAAGCCAACGCTGCGCCGACAAAACCCAAGTAAATTCACTGGCAACTAAGCAGCCGACTTGCATGCTGCAACAAAATCACAACAACAACAATAGCATGTTTGATGTGAAAATTATTTCGCGATATGAGCAATTTAATGCTCTGGCAGTGCTGGAACAAATTAAGAATGACATCTCAGCGCTTGGTCAACAATAGGAGCGGCGCAACAGTGTATGTCACAGCTGAAGCCTCGAAACCTGCTGGGACTTTACGCTGATTTTTACAATGTTTGTGTTAATTTTTTACCTGCCTTTGTGCTACTATTCTGTTGGCGGTTTTCTTGTTTGCGAAGAAATCTTAAGAGTTATTATTTGTTGAACGCCAAATCGCCGCAGTGGTCGCGCCAGCAACGTCAACCACTTTTTTGCTTTCACATTATTTCTTCATTTGTTGAAAATATTCGCTTTTAATTTTCTTGCCTTTTCTGCTGCTTTTTTGCGCTTTCAGCGGGTATTTTGTAAAGCAGCATGGTTTTCGTAGGCCAAAAATGGCAGCACTATCGCGCCGCCGAATGCGCTTATGAATGATCAATTGATTTGTGCCAGCACTACAACAACAACAAGATAAATTGAAAGGAAAAAATTAAATAAATGCTGTTGCTATCTTACTTAGTTGCAGCGCTTTGGAAAATACCGTTGTAGCATTTTTCGCCGGCGCATAGCAAACAAGCCGGCGCGCAAGCTGGCGGCGGTTTTGTCGCGCCCGGGCGCAATTGACTTTGACGTGACAAGCGCCACGTCAAACGCAGCGCGTATCTTTGTCACACCAATCCGCGGTTCGGTTTCCTCATATACATCATCTTGAGGTAATGATTGTGGCTGGCTGTTGTTGGTGTAGCGGCAGAATCTGCTTGAAGTTGCTCGACATGCATCGGTTACAGTAGTAGCTTTGTGTAAGCGGTGTAGACGCGGTATTAGTTGGTCTCCGTTTAATAACTAAGATTTAAAATTTTGTTTTTTTAATACATCTTTTTTTTAGTTTCATCAGGCCATTGGCCGTTTTTTAATGTTAACAGCAAAGTAGCGCGAAAAAAATGCCTCTTAATTTCCTTGTATCTGTTTTTAACCGTGCCGTATGAGGGAGCTGTGTTAAAGTTTTCCTACTTGCTCGGACTCGGTTGGAAGTTTCGGAGCCTGGCATACACATTTCTTTAGTTAATCTCCCACAGCTCAGAATGGATGTATATTTTGACATTTAAAAGCTGTAAAATCATTTCAAAAGGCTTTTAGAACGCAAGAACTTGAAGAAATTTTAAGCACATAATTTCTGTGCTTCCTTCAGGGCAACGCCAGACCACACACATCAATGATGACCCGGCAAAAACTGGCAGAGCTTGACTGGGAGGTTCTGATGCATCCACCATATCCACTGCCTGACCTTGCACCATCGGACTACCATTTGTTTTGGTCAATGCAGAACTCCCTTAATCAAGTAAAGTTCAAGAGAAGCCTATGAAAATTACTTGTCGCACTCTTTCGCCGGGAAACCAGAAACCAGTTTTACACTGATGGAATAATATCTCTAGCGAAAAAAAAAGCAAAAAATGTTCACGAAAATGGTACATATTTAGTTCATTAAGGTTCATTATAAATATAAAAAATAATTTCAAATCTGATTCGAAATACGAAAGTACTTTTTCGACTAAACAACAGTTCATCACACCACAAAAGACTTAAGCAACGAACCCGTCTCCGTATGATTCATGTATGAACAATAATGTTAAGAAATCATATATGAAATGAATATGTATTTCCATAGAATATATTTAATTGAGCAGAAACTTGCGGTTGCACGAAATTGGCGAATCTAACCGCGCGAGTCTTACTATATTAGTAAGCTTTTGTCCTACGTGTGTGCACTGCAAAACAATAAATAAGTTGTAAGTCAGAAATGTAGGAAACATTTCAATAATTTTATTAGGTGACTTTCGGTAAAAAAGCAAAAGTAGCTTTTTAAGGTAGTGGCTGCTATTAGCGGCTTTGTTCTTTGTGACAACTCCCAAGCACTTTGCTGTTGTTTTGTTGTTTTTGCTGTAACTGCTATAAATGTCGGCAGAGAACTGAAGCGCATTACAGTTGTCATTTTAGTGATTTTTGTAGCCAAACACAAAAGCTGCGGAAAACTACAACAACAAAGAGGAAAAACAAGCAGTAAAAAAAAAAATAACTGCTTATAAAGAAAAATAAAAAAAAAATTAAATATAAGAAAAAATAAGAAAAATTAAAAATCAAAAAATAAAAAAAAAATAATAAGAAAAAAAAAAAACAAAAGAAAAATGAGAAAAATCAAAAGATAAAAAATAAAAAAAAATAACAAAAACCAGAATAAGAAAAAAATTGCTGTAAATTACCAGAGAATACAAAATAGCATAATCGCGCAAGCTGGAAAATAGCGAAAAAAACTCGAACATTTAAAATTGTGCGCTAACCTGTGTATGTGCAAGCAATTTGCGCAACGCCACCTAAATATTCGCAACAACAAGGAAAAAATAAAAAAACACCAAAACTTAAGCCGAAAAAGTCTTAAAAATGCCGAACACATGAAACATCGGAAAGATATGAAAATATTAAATATTGTCTGTGCCATACCGAAAAGGGGTGTGTGTGTGAGTGTGTGTCAGCGGTGTGGTTGCGCCGCGCAACTTAAAAGTAGGGGTGTGTGCTACTGCTCCGCGCTCATCTACGTAAAAAACATATGCACGTATGTGTGTATGTGTGCAGCGCCACTATCGCTTGGACCTTTAGCGGTTCAGCCTCAATCAGTTCAGTCACGATTTTAGCATTTTTGTGCGCGATAAACGCATTTTTGGACACAAGCGCGCGCCCATGCCAAACCATGTTAACACATTTATACACACATACAAACAAACACTTGCATATATGTATCTGCACACAATAGCTGCCCAGCGCACATGCTTAAAGTCACTCATTCACATGCATTTAAGTTGTTACACCTTAAGTGGCGGACACACTATTATTTGCTGCTGCTGCCCTGGCTGTTGCGCTTGAACACACACATACACACACGCATGCTCGCGCCGTTATGCATTTACAAATATTTATTGCCATTTTTCCTTTTCATATTTTTTAATGCATTTTCTTGTGACTTTTGGTGTTCGCTGGGCAATGTTTAGGCTGCTGTCTATTAAATTTTATGGCGTCGTTTTTCAACTGAGCTTCCAGCTGCAGCAAGGCGCACAAACGCCGACCACTCTATGCACACTTACACTTTACTTTTGGTTTTTTTCTGCGCTTCTGGCGCAGGGAAAAAGTTATTGAGGTGCAACTGCTTTTGTTATGAGCTAACAAAAGGTGGAATTGCTGCACATTTTTGGTTGCCACTGTCAGTGTCATTATGTGGCAAGTTTGTTCATAGTAGTTGTAAGGAGCATATATAATAATAAAGTTGTATTATTTATAGCGGGAACTGCATGATAAAATTAAGATTAAAAAAAAAAAAGAGTAATATTGACTAAAGTCAAACATTAGCGTAGGTATTATAATAAGATAATTAGCTATAATAACTATTGTAACTCTGTCCTTATGAATGAAAGGAATATTTCTGCTGATATAGCCACAGTTTTCTTAGAAAAAAGGAATCCTTAGTAAAAGCTTTATCAAAATATACAAATATTGTATACTTTTGTTTTCAAAATGGAAAACATTTTATTTCATTTAAAAAAACCTTCATCATGACTTTGAAAACAAAATCCTTTGGTGTCAATCCAGCGAGTTAACACTGGAGCCTCATTTCGAAAGCCTTTGCTTATTGCAGTGTATTTATTTTTATGACAGACCAATGAGCTTAATTCACCTTAATTATTTAGAAGAATAGGATAAGGCCATAGAGAGTCAGGCCTAGATTTGTTGTTAACACTCAATGTTCTTGTCGCAAAATAATAAAAATTAAATTAAAATATTTCGATACTCGTAAAAGACAAAAATATTCATAAATTCTTAAGTCTTAACAGAACGGTGTACTGTTAATAATATAATACTTAAAAATACTAAGAGGACATGCCATGTAGACTGCATAGAAAAGGCGATTTTTGACAATTAGGAGGTTAAAAAAATCTAATTTTTTAATGTATTATTGAATTCTACAACACCTCTGAAATATTATCCTACATTTTTGAGCTGATCCTAAAAATATTTTCGGCGATACAGCCTTGAGAAAATGTGCGCTCAATTCAAGCTAGGCTAAGTGCGCCGTCTTTAAACGCGTTTTTCTCGCATTTTTTGAAGCCGGTTGGAAGGATTACTCGAGAACAACTCAACTGATCTTCATGAAGATTGAGATAAAATTCTTAAAGACTTGGACGAAGGATTTTTTTGATTGCAACCATCTAAAAAAATGCCGTGAAATTTTAAGCTTTTGCAAAAATGTCTGCGAAAACTCCAAATTTTAGTTTTTTTCCTTCGTTCAAGTTCTAAGTTAAGGTTTTAACTAAAGCACGTAATTTTTCGCGTTATATGATCCTGTAATTAGTTATTCTGTAAACGCGGGTGCATTTTTTTCCGAGGGGTCACCGGAAATAGCGCCATGACCGAGTTTAAAATATTTTTTCCCAAAAATTTCAGATTTTTTGTTTTATTAATAATGAATATTTTTAACAATAAAAAAATCTAATAAAGTATTTAATTTTTTACACGAGCAAAAGTTAGTGTAAAAAAACTGTCTTTTACCAGAGGAAACCCAGAGCATATACTTTTAGTGAAATTTGGGAAAAAAATTATAGTTTTCGAGTTACAAATGTCTTCGCCTGCTGTAATGATTCTGGCCACTTCTGTGGAAATAAAACTAAATATAGCAATAACTAAAATATATAAGCCATGCAATAAGTTATGCTTACTAAAAAATCAAAAATTGAAAAAAAAAATCTTATGCTTTTAAAAGAAAAGCGGAATTTTATTCTAAATCTAGGTTGTTTTCAGCCTGCCAAAATTTGATTTTGAGCATTAAAGCTCTATCCACTGAACATGCAGGAAAAATTTGCTAGTTACCGAATAATTGGTCTCTGAGTAGTCACTGGAATAAATTCGAGAAATTTTGCTTAGAGAAAACTCGTTTGAAAATAAACTGATTCAAGCGGTTTTATATAGTTAAAAGGCCGAAAGCGAATTCTCTAGAATTTTTTCTAAAACAACTTTTGAATTTATTGATACAGAAATGTAAAGACATATTTTGATATTTTTTAACTATATTTTAAGACTTTGTATTAGTAAAAATATTTAAATGGAAAGGAACTGCAGCTGAGTTTCGGGACCCCAGCCAAAAAGGACGTTTTGCGGTGACACTATATTTCTGAACTGATCACTCTAAAATTAAAAAACCAAACAGATTTCGTTAAAGTAATGTTAAGTCTAGTACATAATCGAAGAAATAAGCAATATTAAATTTTTTGACAAAATATCGGTTTGTAAAAAAAACGGTTTTTGACCAAAATTTCGACCTTAATTTTTTTATAAAAAATATACCTTTTGGTGAGAAAAATCTTCTATTAACTATTAAAAAAATTTATTTGAGAAGCTTATGTTTAAATTTGAGGCAAATCGGTGTACGCTTTGAGCAATGTTGGCCACCGATTTTGAAGACACCATTTGACAAAAACACATTTAAAGTTTGGAGTGGAGTTCTAAGCACTCCGAAATGCCTTTTCAAATGTTGCGTGTAACTTCGAAAATATTTTCCGGAACGATATGAAATTTTCTGTATGTATTCTTATATATAAGTTTAAATATTTTTTTGAAACTTTAGCTGTATATAACCCCATTAAATTTGTAAAAATTGTTGCTTGTTGCCGCGGGATGTTGCTGTGTTGGCATATCTTTTCATGTAGTTGGGGGAAGTTTGAATATTTGTGTTTAAATTTCATTCAGTCTGCAAATTTATTTTGATAAACGTGTCGACTTAACATTTTTCTGAGGTCATTCTGGTCTTGAACCTCGTGTATTTGTTCAGGAATGCCAACGTGACCTAGGACCCAGAGAATTATTATTTAAATCAGCAGACAGTGGTCTATTTTAGAGAGTATTATGGCTCTTGTAATAATAATATGTGAAAAAGTAATTATAGAATTAATAAAAAACAAATTATTTACAATTTATTTAAAATGTGTTAGAATCGGTCATTGACTTAAAGTAATATATTATAAACCAGTTTGTAATTGTTATATTCGTTGGCACGAGTGCAATTACTGCTGACTATCAATTAAAAATCTATATTTAATCTAATCCTAAACGACTAGTTACTTTAATAGCCCTTAATAAGCATTAGCTAAACCTTAAGGTGATAAATTCATTGAATTACTGGCTGTTATAAATTGATATTTGCCATACATATGCGCCATTTAAATAAAATATCTGATCAAGACGAAACTAAGGTTCAAACTGAACAACAAAATTGTCGCAGAAAGTCTAAATGTCAAAGCTGTAGCTTTTCGTTACACTATAGCTGCACATGCGCGTGAAAAACTCACTCCTACATTAATATACGGGATTGTGAACAACTACTTGTTAACTGCGCGCAAAAATAAGTGAGTACGAAGAAAAAAATAAACTTTTAATAATAAAAATAAGACAAATAGTCGCTTGTACACGCTTTTAAATGCTATAATTATTACTTTAATTAGTTTTTTTCTAACGACTGCGTCGCGTAGTCTGCACTTGCCTGTCGGGGCTTTTGCGGTCAGACGTGGCGTATGAGTGTTGTCGCTGGCATGTCCGTTTCACGACGCACACATACCACCGCATATTCAAACGAACTGTATAACATTAAATATATATATATATATATGTATATATGTATGTATATGTAATATATATAATATATAAGTATATATACATATATATGTACATATGTGCATGCGCTTATTCATAAGTTGTTAAGGCCGCAGAGGTCATTGTTGGAGCAGTCGAACAAGTGCACAAGCGCAAAAGCTATCACGAGTGACGCAAGTGCATAAATATGTATGTGGTGGCATATGTGTGTTATGTATAGCAATAAAACACATATTTGTAATGTAATGTGAATTAGTTTTATTTGCGCTGCCGTATTACTGTAATGGCTTATGCGCTATAGTTTTTTTTTGTGGTTTTAGTTATTAATATGGTATTTTTTAGGTCTGTTAGTAATGTTACGTGCTGCACTATGTACACATAGCATGCATTAATAAAAAATAAATTTTTGCTTTGTATATCCTCATTCTCTTTTTTCAAATTTTTGATAGTCTCTTTTATGTCAAGATCGGGTTTTTTGAATCTATAAATTTTGCATTATAAAGAGCAAGCTCTTTAATGGAACATTTACTTACACTTCACTGAACTTTATTTGTTAATATTATTTATTTTTCAAACAGCACGAAATTTAGAAATCTATCTAACCAAAGCGAATTAGATTTAAACTTATAAAAATTAAAATTTTTATGAGCTGTAAGCAGCAGTTAAGTCACATGTGTTTCTTTCGGCCACTTAAATGGTATTTTTTATCATTTTTTTTACATATTAAAAAAATTAATACAGTTTCTGAGCATATCAAAAAGCAACATTCGACTAATATTTGATAATTTTTTCTTAAGCATTTTTTGGGGAAATTCAGACATTGGTAGCTGGTTTTCGGAAACACTGCCCAAAAACGTCTCCTCGCGGTGGCCAGCATAGTAGCCGACGGCCTCACACACATTCAAAAAATTAAACTTCAGCGGTTATTAGAATCATGAATAATTGAAAATTTCTTAAAAATAAATTTCTAGGCAAAGTTGCAAGCAAAACAGCGTGATTTTAGGTATATTTTTGCCACAAACTGCCTTAAAAAATTAGTTCTAGTCGAAATCATTTTTTTTTTTCGATCAATCATGAGCTTATGTCTAAGACATTACACATTGCCACACTAGTTGCTGGGAATCATGACCTTTGACATTGAAATCTCGTGTTACAGTGTTAGTTACATGCATATTCAGTAGGTCTGAGATATAAAAACAGACAAAGTCAAAGATAAAAGTGAACAAGTAGGGAAGGACTAAGAATTACCAATATAAAAGGTATATATAAGGTTGTTTGAAAATATATATTATATATTAGGTATATTCAGCCGAAAGCCTATGATGCTAGCGCTCCGTACTTTAGTTTATATAATAATTTGTTTATTATGTAAGCTTTAATAAAATAAAAAAAAAAATATTAGGTATATGGGATATAAGCGAAAGCGCTAATTTCATCCATTGTAGGCAAGAGAATACACTGTCCTTAGAAAGATATTCGTTCTGAATTTCATTTTAAGATTTATTTTTTAGATTTCTTGCATATTGACCAAAATATCCGGTATAAAGTCAACCGGAAATTTGAAAATACTATATGATGGCCGATTTTACCGAATTCTGGCACAAGCGCATGTATATTCTCATCAAGTTTCTATAATAGACTCCACAAATTGACTGATGTGTTCGGTAACTTATGCCTATTTTCAAAGCTTCTTGGAGGGTGGGCTTTTATAGAAAAATAAAAATTAATTTTCTTGAATATTTAGAGTATTTTTATTTACATATTGAAAATAAAAAAAAAAAAATTTTTAATATAATACTTTATTACTATTATTATTGTCACTCGATGTTAGAACCTCAAACAAAAAAAAAAAAAATGCACGTGGGTGGCGCGGATGATTTTGGCTCTTGATATTATTTGAAATCAAATATTCTTGGGTATTCTTGATCTATAGACATGTCATTCTGGTCGGAACTACTGAAGTTAAATTTCAAGGGTAAATAACAAAATGGCGGAACTTGAAAAAATAGACCTTTTATTTTAGCAAAAAAAGGATTGTAAAATAAAAAGTTTGGGGTGAAAAAAAATTCTCGTTAGAACCGACGAGAACTTTAAGTGTGTAAAATGGTCTGCTAAAATTTTAACCCAATCGGTTTAGTAGAAAAAGGTTAGAACCCGGGCCGACCAGAAAACAATGTTTTGCGAAAAACGCGTTTAAAGTTCAACAACGTCGAGAGAGAGGATTCCGAGGCGCTCTAGGAAACTCGTTATAACTCCCGAAATATTCCGAATTTCTGTTTGAAATTTTCACAGTTTATTGTCATGACATTGTACTTTAAAATTAAACAAAAAAATTGGATTTTTTGAACCCAAGTTACTAGACTACTACCTTAAATATGCAAATATATATTATACAATTTGGGCTTTAAGGTTATCTCTGAACTAAACAACATTCACTTCTCTCTCACAGAAGCCGCCATATCTGTACCGCTGATATTTGAATAAGTGATACAAACATGCTTCTAATAAATGTGATTTATTTGTAATTGCGCCAAAATGTAGACTATATTTTATTTGAGTTTCTGTTATTGTGATTTAGAAGAATAACGCTGCCTACATTCAGGGTTAATCTAATAAACTTCGAAGTAAAAAAATTTTATAACAGTATGCTTTATGCAAATTAGTTCGTAGAAGTTCCTAACTGTACGATCGGCATAGAGTTCTTGTATGGAAAATATATTGGGTAGTCATAAAAGTCGTATGTTTTCAAAAGATGTCGTTGCAGTCGTACGCCTCCAGTGCTACCAATCACATTATGTCATACCATAGAGTGTTGGAAAGGAAAGATTTGAAGCTTCATATAAACAAAAATAAAAATAAATTCATGGAAGTTGAATAAAAGTTTCAGCTGTTCAAACAGCTAGTCGACCAAATGATCTACATTTGGTTCAATAAAATTCATTATAAATATAAAAAAAAATAAGTTTAAGATTTATTAGAAATACGAAAAGACTTTTTCAACTACCCAATATTATTTGAGAAGAAGTCAGCAAGATATTTGTATTACTTCCTTAAACAATTATGCAATTTTCGATGTAACTGTTTAGATTTGTTCACTCTAGCTGCCATACAAACTGACCGATCAAGGCACTCGTAAGGGAACTTTTGTATTTATAAATCTTCGGTGTAAGTGAAGTTTACATTTGTCTTTGTTTCTTTAAGAACTTTCAACTCATTTTATGCAGCCGATAACAGCTTGAACATGTGAAAAATGGTTTGCACATACTATCTTAATATTTTTCTATCAAAAAAACTAACATTTTGCTATTAACTTCATGTAAAGTGCATTACAAGTTTATGATTTTTTTAAATAATAAAATAGCCATTTATCTCAACCATAATTCATGCGAAGAAAATTAGTAAATAATAATCATAACCTAACCACCGCACTACATGGACATGGCAACAGACAAATAGTATAACCTAACGCAACGCAATAAGTGAAAATTAATGAAAACTTCCAAAAAAGAAATTTTATTTTATCTCTTGAGCTACATTTTCTTGTTTTTACTCCACGAGACTCTCCCAAAAATTGCAAACTTGTGCATACAAACTTTCAAGTCACGCCCACATTTTCTTTTGGCACACACAACTATTTTGCCTGCAACACATACACGCCCACACGAAAACAATGATCATGAAAGCGGCAATAACAATAAAACTGCCGCAATAAAATACCAGCCGCGGCGATTGCGATTGCAACTCTGCAGTCAAGCAGTGGCGCAAATTATACACTTTTTTATTGTTATGATTTCTAAGCCGCCTTTTTCGCGCGTCGTCCGTGCCGCTTTTGTTGGTCGTTTTCGGGTCGGCGGAAAAATGATTTCCAATTGCTGCCATTTTCCATTTCGACCATTTCACGCGTCATTAAAATTAGGCAGCCGCTAAGAGAAACACGAGCATGCAATGTGTGCTTACTGCAGGGCAACAACAAAAGCAATAACCGTTTTTAAGGTGCCACATAGCCACATTAATATACACATGCTGTATAAGTATACTTACATACAAACATTTGAACTTCGAAATTATATGTAATTTCGGCAGTCATGGCAATCTGCAATAACACAAGCTCACATTTACTATATATGCATCGCAGTGCTGCCTCAGCGCACTTGTGTAAATTTGCGATAAACAAAAAGCGGCTACAGAAATGTATGTGTGGTTGTGTGCTCGCAAGCACATATGTTTACGCGCAAGTAGTAATTTGTGCAGCGCTTTGAAGGTTGCTGCTGCTGCTGCTTCTATCCATCATTATGACTTCCTATGCGGCTGGGCTTTGAAAAATCGCCAAAAATTGGACCTGGCAAGAGTGTGCATAGTCGCAAGATCAATGCAGACATACTGCTTATTAGTGATTTGTCTCAGTAGCAAACTAAAAATTACAACAACATTAACACATTTTTCTTTGGATTCACTGCAAACAGGATACTTGAAATTTGGGCGCCGTATTACAAAATTAAAATTTGGATTGAAATTACTAAAATTAATAACTCAATGATATACTGAGAAAAAGAAGTAAACATAAGGCTGAAAATCGTTCGATATCTTCCTAAGCTTAAAGATATTAACCTAATATGACAAGAAAGTGAAGAAATGAGAAGTATCGACAAGAATATTTCCATAAAAGAACACGCCTACACAAATTTTCCTCATTCGTCTCCAGCGCTCAACGGTTATGAAAGCGAAAGGAAGAAAGTGCGTTGAAGCTCGACCATATATGTAGTATACAGCTTTGCTAGATATATGGTCGAGCTTCAGTACCTTCTTAGCCAATCGCTTTGCTTACGGATGACAATCTTTTCGTAGCTGAAATGCGCTTAGAAATTTAGTTTTTTCGTGAGGAGCGACCGCCTGACATCGAAGTGGCGTCGAAAAAAAGGTGTGATGAGGTAAAAATATTGTTTTCATAGGCTTCAACACTACACTTTAGGCTTTATTTCTTAAGTTTAGTTCACATATGGATTTCCTCATTTTTGTGTGCAAGATTTATACATTTAAGTCAACGAAATTTTTCTCTTCTTTCTTATAACTTTCCCGTACTTGTCACCCTTTATTCGTTGGTATTATATGTGTTCCATGTGAGCTAGTGGTTTTCTCAGCACACAATTTTCAATTAGCCTATCTTTAATTACAAATCTGCAAACTTTGGCGTTTCTTACAGCATGTGATAGTTGATATTGCTGTCAGCGACGCGCTTGTTGTCAACCAACTAATTGCGTTTATCACTGCTGCGCTCGTTAGTGTGCCTTTATGACAGACAGAAGCTTTAGGAATTTTGTGCTGTCTCTTTTTATTTTTAATTATCGCATGATTTTCGGTAATTTATTTATTTTGAAAAGGCAATTCAATTGGTTGTCTAGATGGCGTACTTACCCTTCAATTATTTGACGTCAATCAATGACAGTGAAGTGCAGAAGCTAAAAGATTTGCTAAGTGTGAGAGTGTATCAAAATTGGAAACTCTATGAGTTGAGGGTGAGTGCTTAAAAGAAGCTGATGGAAAACGTGCCAAATGTATTTTTTACCAATATCCTATTTAAAAGCCAATAAGGTTGCAGGGCGGTACTCCTAAAATCAGCCAAAAACAGAAATTTATCTTTGCAGAAACGAAATGAAATCGAACCATTTATGAAGCGAGTAGTAACAAGAGGCAAAAAGTGGATCAACTATGACAATAATGTGCAAAAGAGATCATGGTCCAAGCGTGGTAAAGCTCGCACAGCCAGCATTGACTTCTCGATAGGTTATGCTGAATGTTTGATGGGATTGGAAAGGAGTCATCAACTATGAGCTGCTCCAGCCTGGTTATACATTTTATTCTACATACATTTTACTGTCAAGAACTAATGAGAATGAAGCAAACAATCAAAAAAAAAATGTGCAGAACTGATCAACAGAAAGGGCTTCGTCTACCATCAGGACAACGCTAGAACACACACGCCTTTGATGACTCAGCAAAAACAGGAAGAGCTTGGCTGGAATCTTTTGATGCATCCACCATATAGGCCTGAACTCTCTTAATGGAGTAAAGTTGGCTTCAAAAGAAGCCTGTGAAAATTACTTGTCGCAGTTTTTCGCTGAGAAACCAGAATAGTTTTACACTGATGTAATGAAGTCTCTAGCGGAGAAATGGCAAAAAGTGGTGGACCAAAATGGTACATATTTGGTTGATTAAAGTTCATTATGAATATAAAAGACATAAGTTAAAGTTTGATTGGAAATGCGAAAAGACTTTTTCGACTACTCAATATGTAGTAAAATTTGCTATTTTTAAGTCACTCTTATGTGAAGATTTTTTCACGAAAGTGAGTTTTGTTAGAAATAAATGTTTTGACTAATCCTTCCACCACTTTCTACATTCATCTATTTGAACAATAAATTGCTTTGGTTTTTTAATTTATGTAAGTTGAATTGAAAAGAGGTTGAAAGCTGGACCAAATGAAAAATGAACTAAGGGTCCATTTATGTAATTTTTTTCACCAAAACTTTTGTTTTTTTTAGTCTCAATTCCGACTTTTCCTGCTGGGAGCAGGCTGAACTAACAATTTCTTCTGCATTTGTCAACTGCATGGCAAAATGACGGGTGCGCAGACGCGACTACGTGCAGTACGTGTTTAAAAATTTAATGAGACGACGCGCCGTCCTTCTATTTCACACAAATGCGAATGAATAAACAAAAAACTAAACAAAATATACAAAAAGAATATGTCTATGTAAAGAAAAGCTTACATACAACAACTCACATCAGCGCCAACGTTTCAAAAAGTGTAAGTAAGTATAATGTATAAAACAACATAAACCACAAAAACACCGAATCCGAACTGAAAAAAATAATTGTGCCATTTGACTATTTAGTGTCAACGACGAGAAGGTAGGAAGTTTTTGCGCTGTCACTGCAACACAAGAAGTTGAAGTTGAACGTGTTGAGCAGACGCCGAGACGCTGAGACTGCACCAACTACATATAATGAGCGGCGACAGCTGGCGGGCGTGCGACAACGGATGGTGCACGCTTAGCGTCGTCAGTGGCCGACAGTTGACAGTAGCAGTTGACTGCACGTCAGCAGGTCAGACACACACCCACACACACACAGTTAGAAAGACCAACCAAGACACCACCGACAGACTTTGACGCACCACTAGACACAGTAGCGATTTACGGTGGTGCGCTGTTGCTGTGTCGACTTAATTGCGCGGAGCGTGACTCCAATTTTAATGAAATTCGAACAAAAATGTCAAGGTGAATAGCAATGAAGTGGCTGGGTGTAGGACTAACGCATCAACAACTTCGTGGGTGTGGTCTAACTAGCTACAGAAGGGAGAACAATTTGACTATCATAAAAAAACTCATGTATGTGTAATGTAAATATTATGTTTACTGTTGGAAGAGTTGTATCGTAGTTAGGCTATCGAAGAGTATATTACAAATCGGGTTCAAGGTGGCACAGTGAAAAATTTATTGGTTTTTTTTACAAATTTTGGACTATTTTAGGTAATAGCTGTGCTGAAAAAAAAAATAAGCTTAAGGAAGGAAATCGATAAAAAATAAAAGCTGAAATAATGAGAGGCTGAAACAAATTCTTTCTACGGCTGCAAAAAACTTGAAGGGCTGCTCTTCAAATATCTAAAATTTTTTCACAATTCGGTATAGAATTTTTTAAGACTGTGGTAAGACTAAACATATTTTATTTAAGCAAGCAGGAATGAAGTCTTCGGCTGCCCGAAGCTATAACACGCTTTAGGGTTGATTGCTCTTATCACAAGAATTTTTAACTTGCTTTTGATCCGTCGGCTTATATGGCAACTGTATGTTATAGTAATCCAAAATAAACTATATATTAGGGGGCTATTGCTTTGCCTGCGGATTTTATCAGAGCTTCCAACAATATTTTAGATAAAAATATGTGTCAAATTTCGTGAAAATATCTCTTCAAACAAAAAAGTTTTCCATACAAGCACTTGTTTTTGAACATAGGCTTTAAAGGGCAGCTATAGACTATAATAGTGCGATCTAAACCATTTCTTCATAAATCACGATATTGTCTTAGAAAATAGTCCTTGTCGAATTTTGTGAAACTATCTCTTCAAAAAAAAAGTTTTCCATATAATCACTTGCTTTTGAACGGAGGATGGTATGGCAACTTTGAGCTATAATGGTCCGATGCCGCTGAGTCTGACAAAAGAGCAGTCACTTAAAGAAAAAAGAGAGTCGCCCTGTCCTCACATACCAATTGTAGCTATAAACGCGTTTGTTCCACATTATTGCTGTTCTGGCCAAAAATCATTTATGCAATCATTTCACGCTTCTGTAACAACAACACTTAAAGAGTATTAGTGCTTTTCTCACTATTTTTACGTAAGCTTTTGCATTTAATAGTGATTTCAAGCTGTTTAAATAATTAAGTTGTTTACGCAATAGTTCTTGGAATTTCCAGATTACTCATTTGCCGAATTTATGCACATTTTTCTAGCCATGCATATATACCTGCCATTCGCGGACATATTTTGACCACTCATTTAACATTTACTTTTTGTTATTCCACAAGGAAGTAGGAAAAACAACGCGAGTTCAAAAATCAACGGTAACGGCAACAATTCGTTTGCGCTGCTAAACCAAAGACTTAAGCAACGAACGCGACAAATTGTCTGAGCACATGTGCATGTGTGCAGCTGTGTGTGCATGTCTATACGTTTATGGCGCAGTTTCACTTTCATTTAACTGCCATTATGACGGTTGAAATATATATATATATGGCTGAGTGTTGTTGTTGTTTTTTCCACTTTTTTGTCATTTTTGCTTGGCCATACCAGTGCATTTTCCGTTGTTACCAGCGCTGCATACGTACATATTTATCTACGGTTATTGGCAATCGGTCTAAATCAATTCATTAGCAATTAACAATTAGCCATTGGCAATTAAGCAAATGACCAAAGAGTCAGCAAACCAGATAAACTATATACTTGAATGCACAAATATTTTAATTGCTTAATAATTTGGCGAAAATTAAGCGAAATACGTGCAGCAAACAAATGACGCCAAGCAGGCGAGTTGTTTGAAAATGTAATGGTTGTGTGTATGTGTTTGAGTGTGTGTGTGAATATGAAAGTGTATTTTTTTTCGTAAATTGCATATAGCTAAGGTAATTAAAGGCAAAAATTGATATGAACGATCTGCAATAATGTTAGTTAGTATGTCTTTTCATTAATGACTTTTATTTTCTAGCTATTCTTTTATGAACTGAATGCAACATTCGAACAAAAACGTCTGATTTTTTATAAAGTACATATAGTCACCTTAAATGCAGAACAACGTGTAATGAAAAAAATCAAAATTAAATTTTTACGTATGCAGACAATTTTAAGCTTTTACTATCAGATATAACCAATATATTGTATAACCAATAATTGACCAATATATAGCCCTTTTATAAAAAAAAAAAACTCACAATTTGTAGCCATAAAAGTAGTTTCTATTATATAGTTTTTCCTTCCCATAAACTTATGAAAAGTGATGTAACGTTTTCTTGCATATTAGCTGCCGATATACATATATACAGTATATACTGTAACTATATACATACTACTGTGCCCAAAAAATAAGGGGACATTTGAATTTAAACTGCGATTGTTGAAGGATTTGGAGAATTATGTTTTTTAGGTTGGTAATACTGTCAGTCACATTTATGTAAAATTTTATGTCAAAATATTCATTACTGTTTGAGATACGTGTCGTTTTCTGAGCTACTAAAAGTGAGCTTTTCGATTTTTACGATGTCGAAATTTTTTGAGCAAAGAATTTGCATTAAATTTTGTTTACGGAATCAATTTTCTGCTGCGGATAGATTGAGGATGGTGCAGAAAGCCTTTGGTGCTGAGGCTATGTCTAAAAAATGTTTACAAGTGGTATAGTGAGTTCCAAGCCGGCCGTGAACGTGTCGAAGACGAAGAGCGTCCAGGGCGACCATCAACCTCAACCCCCGAAGCTCACGTTCAACAAATCAACGATTTGGTGTTAAAAACCGTCCATTAACAATTAGAGACCTTGCTGAAAAAGTTGGCATATCGAAAGGCTCAACCAATACCATTTTGAACGATGTTTTGGGCCTCAAGCGTGTCAAATCTCGACTGGTACTGAAAACATTGAATTTTTTGAAAAACAGGCGTCGCGTTGAAGTGTGTGAAACGATGCTTTCCGATTACCAGGGTATTATGAAATGCATTATAACTGGCGATGAGACTTGGATCTATGCTTACGACTCCGAAACAACCGATCAATCGAGCGAATATCGTGCCAAAAGAGTGCCGATACCAAAAAAAAATCGCACAAAAATCGCTCAAAAATCAAGGTCATGTTGACTGTTTTCTTCGATTACCGTGATGTTGTGCATTATGAATTCCTTCCAACCGGTCAACAAGGAATATTATTTGAACGTTATGCGTCGTTTGCGTAACGCTATCCGCCTAAAATGATCAGAATTGTGGAAAGACAATTCTTGGTTTTTACACCACGATAATGCACCATCCCATACTGCCCTCGTAATTCATGATCATTTCGCCAAAAACTCAACCCATGTCGTTCCGCAACCACCGTATTTACCTGAATGGCGCCGTACGACTTCTGGTTGTTCACCGAGCTCAAAAGACCGCTCCGGGGACACAGTTTTTATACGATAGAGGAGATTCAAGCCGCAGCGAAGACGAAACTGAAGGCCATCCCGGAAAGTGACTTCAACCAGTGTTTCAAAGATTAGAAAATCCGTTGGCATAAGTGCATTGCATCGGGAGGGGATTACTTTAAAGGGGATGAAATTGATTTGGAAGAATAAATAAAGAATTTTCAAAATAAATACAATGTCACCTTATTTTTGGGGCACAGGTATATGAACTAGTCTCTCAGTTTTGATATATCGTTATGGAATTTTCCATCCCTTCTTACCAAGAAACGTCTAGCTTTTTTGAAACTGAACTATTGAAATGAAGTTTTTGTATTGAAACCCACTTTATATGATGAGTTATCTTAAAGAAATTTCTCATTGATTATTACCTAAGGCAGTGATATAATATCCGAAAAAATTATTGAGTTCGGTTCATTAAAGCATATAGCTGCCACACAAACTGTCCAACCAAAGTTTTTTTGAGGACTCTTTATTATTTTTGAAGTAAGCAGGGTATCATTGCAGCAAGTGAATTTTTCATTCGCCTTTCTGGCATAGAAATTTGTTAGATATCCTCAGCCAACGTTAAGAACTGCAGTCAGTGTAGGAAAATATAGTATGTAGAATGAATTTAAACGAAAACGCGTTCAAGGTAAAATTTAACATTCATTTCAGCATTCGAAGGAAATGGTTTCCTACCTTAATCTATAGTTTAAGCCCACAAGACACAAGCATAAGAAAAAGTATACAAACTGACCCGGCAACCCACCTACCTACATTCTTCTACATTCCTTTCATACCAAATTTACTGCATTTTCATTTGAACACTTTTGTACATTGCGTGTTTTGCGCTGCTTGAAGTTATGCCAAATGGTAAATTCGCTTTTCTTGAGTTTTTCTGGTTCAAGTACGTTCATTGTTTGTCAATAAAGAAGAATAACAACAACACTGAAGCGCAAAATGGCCACAAAAGTCGGATGCATAAAGCAAGGAAAAAAATAGTTTCACTGGAGTTTACTGGAGTACAGCTCAGTATAAAGTCATATGATTTTAACGCCATTGTTGTTGTAGTTGTACTGGCATATATTTGCTCGCCTTATTACCTTATTACTGCTTATTCTTTTGCAGTCTCTTCGCTGTTGCCATTTCATCTTCAAGCAAGCCTCCACAGCCATATTTGCATGTCGCATGTTGCATGTGGCACGTTGCACATTGCTCTTGGTTAGCTTGCATGTTCGCCACAACTTGCCAGCATTCGATCCTCCTTACCGTTGTCATTTAGCCGCCTGTCAATGCAGATTTTCATCAATATGCCATGCAACGCCGCCACTAACTGTTCTTGTTGTTTTTGTTGTCGTTAACGTTGCCGTTGCCGTTGCTGTTGTTGTTGTTAACTTCATTTATGTGTTACTGGCAACAGCTGTCACTATTCATATATGTGGCATGCCGCCGCGCATGTTGTGGGCAGCTCAGTGTCGTGTGTGCGATGCGGTCTTCCTCCTTGCCACAATTTGCGGCTGTTGCAGCGCTTCCTTTGCTTTATGTCATTATTATTGTTGTTTATTTTTGCACTTCACCCCCTTTGGCGTGCAACTGTGCATTTGTTATATGCAGTTATGCGCTGTCTTTGCTCTGCTATGGCTTCTGCCTGCTCTTGCTGTGGTTGCTGCTGTTGTTGCTTGATCCAGTTTCTTGCAACAAGCTCGCGTACTAATGCAGAGGCGGCGCGGCGGTCACTCAGCCGGCTATCGCGGCAAATGTCAACCGAATTGCTCCGCCAGGCATACCAAGCAATGTCGATTGCAGCGAAATGAAGCGTGAAGCTTTCTGCAGAAAGGGCGTGAAGAGGGGTAAATAAAATGCAATTGATTGCCTGCCACCACTTGATACATTTATATTGCACTATTTTTGTATTTTTTTTATTGAATTTTCGCCTTCGGTATTTGTATTGTATTATTTGAGGAGTTTTCGCTCCAGAATGACAGTGTGGCATCCTGCTGACCGCTATCGTTTGACATACTTGCAACACGTAGCCGTAAATAGCTGAGCGTTTGTGTTTAGTTGCATTTTTATACTCTCCACTTTAATGATCCACTTTTATGGCAAATGTCAATGTTGCAAATGTCAGGTGACATCGCCAAACGAACGTTTAGCTGGCGTCAGCGGTCAGCGCTGGCGTTTAGTAGCCGTTCAACTAAGTCGCCGCCAACTGGTTGCTGGTAGCAATACGTTTTACTCGTCGTTAATGAAAAACGGACAATTTGATTTTAGCGAAAATAAAATAAAAATTTCATACTTTTTTATTTGAAAAACTTGACGCTGTCTTTTGCAACATAACGGATTCACAGTAGTTGCAAATAGTTGGCGAATATGTGCTTTAATTAAATTTAAGTTCAAAAATTTGCTGAGATAATTAGTACCAGCATTGCTTTCTTATACTTCTCTTAGTAATTAGGGGTTAAGGAAATATAGATATAGATATAAGGAAACGAAAAAGTGGACGAGATGGTTCGTTCAAGCGCTACCGAGTACGTAATGCTCGATCAACTCCTTTAAAAGCGGTTTGGATTATTATAGGATAGAAACATATTAGATCTTGGAACCTCACTAGCAGAGCGTGTGTTCTGCATCAATGTAGTTATGAGTTAAATAAACGGTTTCTGCTTTTTGAAAAGCACGAACTGACTAAATTACAGTTCATTTGGAACTAAGATCTTGCTTTCAGAGGTTAGTAATAAAGAGCATATGCTCAGGATATTGAGATTTTACTTTTTATCTTTGTAAATTTCTAGTCATCAGCTGTAGGAGATGGAAAATCTGCTAAGATTCCGAAAAGATCAAGGAAGTTAGCATGAAAAAGTCTTAAAATGCTAAAGAAATTATAACATAAATGCGGTTTTTTTAAACTAACCAACTACCAATTAATTTTTTATAAGCAAAACTTTTAACACTCCTTAAAGAGACAAATACAAAATGATAATTTTTTTGCCTAAATTTTTGTAGAAACTTCTCAGAATAATTTTTGTATTAAACATAAAACTATGTTTAACAATAATGACAAATTTAGAATAAAGCTGTTTATAAGCTAAAATCTCCACTAATAGAGGCCCATAGGAACTTCGAAATATAAATAGAGTTTTTTCATTGGTATCCTTCTATTCTATTAGCATGCCTAAAGTTTACTCGAGTCAAGCTGACTTCGAAATGGTAAGAATTTATATATTTTGAAAAAAGGGCCGCTTAAATTGATAAGGAGGAGGAGGAGAATCGTTGGGTATTATTATTATTATCCCTATATCCATTTTACTTTAATTCAGATATGTGCCGTCTCTCCCGTCAAATACACAGTGTGCAGTTTTGATATTATAAGCACTCAGAACATTTTGAAATACGAACACTATTTGTGTTGTTAACAACAGTGGTGGATTCAAAGGGGAAAAATGATGAAAATGAAGGCACATTTTCGATAAATTTATTCAGACATGAAAAAATGGTGGCAGAACTGAAAGTTGTCGAAGAAAAATCAGGAATCTGCGAACGCGAACATTTCTGTGTGAGAAATTGCAAATAATACTACAGGGTCTCAGTGTACGTTTCTCTGTTGGATACAATTGGCGGAGATTTAAAGAAGCGCTTTGCTGAAGAAGTAGTGGATGGATTTCAACTGAGTTTACTGAACAAGTATATGCTTTGAAAACCAAATAAATGGAAAACTATATTGACTGCGTGATAGATAGATTCAAAGGCCTTTTGGATAATGACAACTTCATGCGACCTTTCAAGCTCAAAGGTAAACTTGATCACTGATAGTGCCATTGGGAGCGAAGAAAAGGTGAAAGAACGACAAGTTGGAGAACTGCGATATAGACCTTTACTCCATAATTCATAGTTTTCTTTCCATATTCTGCACACTTCCTGCTCTGAACGCCCCTTAAAAACTATTTCTGGATTCGCCCTGTAAACAGTAACTTAAAATATTCAACACTGCCATCGTGGATTAACTCCGTAACAGCGCATCGTCATGTGACCCATTGGGAGCTTGAAACAAACCGGTATCAGTGGGATCAATATTCATTCAATATTACATGAACATTTGACTGTAGGAAACTTTGTTTACGTTGGATCCCACAAAATACGTCAATCGCTGAAAGAACGACTCGTGTCGATTGCTCGAAAAAAATGTTAAAAAAATTGGATGGCGGTGCGTCGAAACATGACTTCTTTTTATACGTAAAAGATAAACTAAGGAAGTCCACGTTTATCGACAGCTGAGAAGGCGGTTGATGCATTCAGGACGCATGCAGATACCACAAACTGTGTGGCAGAAGTGCATGAAGAATTGGTTCAAGCGCCTGTTAAAGTGTCTCAATGGGGAATGCCTTCAACAACAACAAAGCGATTTTCAATTTTTGATATTGGGTAGTCGAAAAAGTCTTTTAGCGTTTTATCAATAGATGTCTCGCAGTCGTATATCGTCAGTGCTACCAAACAAATTGTGTCATACCATATAGTCTTGAAATGGTCCGTTTTTAAGCTTCATTTAATCGAAGAAAATTCAGGGAAGTTGAAAAAAAAATACAGCTATTAAAAAATGAGTGAAAATAGTGAAGAAATTCGCTATATTTTGTAATTTAAAAAAAAAAGGGAAGAATGCCAGGCCAGCCACAAATGAAATTTGTGAAGTTTACGGAGACACATTATATTAGCATTTCATAATATCATATATATAATTTTATATATTTTGTATTATTATATATCCATTTTTTTCACTCGCACCGACATTTTACTGGATAATTATTATTTTTTTCCCAAACTTCGTTTTAATTCAGTTGTAAAACTCACACAAGACAAAACCACGACAACACACTCTAACTGTTGCCTCTTTAATTAAAATATTGTATGCCATCATCATAATGATTTTATACAAGTATATTATAAACAAAAATATAAATATTTATGCGCAAACTAAGAGGAGCAGCACACCTAAAGCATTTAGCAGCAACGCGTGTACAGTGTGTTGAACAAAAGACTTAAGCAACGAACCTATCGGAAAGCACGCATGGCAGACACGCAATGCAGTGTCGAAAAACGAAACGTTAAGCGCACATAAACAATAACATATAATAAATTTATCCATTTAATGCTAATATTTCGCCAATGTTTGCTTTGTGTGCCGCTACACAGCGAACGCGGCAAGTAGCGCGCTGGCAGGCAGCAGCTGCCGGCACCGCATATGACCAACAGATATCAACAACATTATCAAATCAATAAAATTCTCACTCGCCGCGGTGCCAATGTGCAGCAGCGGAGTGCCAGCAGCGCAACTCGGCGCTCGAACTGTGGCTGGCGGCACGGCGCCTGGCGCGCGAATGCACGAAGCGACAATAAATTCAAATAAATTGCGGAGCTGACGTTAATACTTGCATACAGGCGATATATGCTTTCACTCACACGCATACACACAAGTGTAGAATATGCAACTATGCGCATGCGTGTGTGACGACGCACGCATACGCTTAGTAGCGGACTTCTATGTGCGGCGGCAGCACCCAGCAGCTGTGTTGGCAGATGCGCACGGCGGTAAACGAAAGATTAACGATACGCGTTTCATGCACACAAACACATATATACTCTCACACATACACATATATGGACTGCAAATGCGCGAAGCTTTCAATACTCACAATATATTTTTGCGTGACTTCTTCAAATGTGCCGCCGCCGTCGCCATCAACGCTGCAACTGCCGACGACCGCCAAAGCCTTAAGCCTACAGCCGCAATGGCATGGAAATTTCAGCCACACAGCGGCGCGTATAGCAAAGAGGCGGGGCGTCTGGCAGGCAGTTAAGCATCTTTGGCGTAGAAAAGCGCGGAAATCTTCGCAAAAGTCGTGTGCGTGCGAAGCAATGTTGTCGGTTCGCAGTTTTACTGCCACCGACCGAACGTGCGATTAGCGTTTTAACATGCGGACGCTGTTGCCGCCAGCTGTGTGAGTTGACAGTTGCTGGCAGTTGGCAGTCGCCGCATAACTTCGGCTAGTTGCTCATATCAGCGCACCAAAAAACCGCAAACGCACGTGAAAATGTGGTTGAGCCGAAATTGTTTGTAAATAAATAGAAAAAAAAAATAAATGAATAAACAACAATAAAAATATGTAAATAGACGCAACAAACATCATGTTGTGGTAATTATGAGTATGTTTAACATTCGATGTTATCTGGCATATGCTACACGCATGTGTATTGTATGTGTATGTATGTGCGCCGGTGCTAAGTTAAAAATTCGTAGTATTTTATAAGATTATTAGAGTTCATGGCACTTGAGAGGTATTAAAATAGTTGAACTGAAGCATTTGCCGTAAATATAACTAAGCTCGCCATGCCAAAATGATGTCTGATTTTATGAAAATTTTCCAGTTTATCAGCAGCAATTTTTCGAAGTTAAATAACAAGAAATGCGGCAAACCATAAATAGACATAATGCTATGAACAAAAATTACAAAAATTTTGTTCAAAACTTTAAAATTATTAATTTATTCTTTAATATCTATGTCGTCCCTTACAAGTGATCCAACACACTGGTGCCAACGTTTTTTTGCAATCTTCGAAAAAGCTGTTAAAGTCAATTGCCAGAATGATCTTTATGTGCGTAGCGATTCATATTTAATGTCTTCAATTGACGCCAAGTGTTTTCACCGAAACAGTCGTTTGAGTTTGCTGAATAGCCAGAAGTCACACGGAGCTAAATCAGCCAAATAGTTGCGGTTGATGTTGGTAGAAATTTTGGAGAAAAATTCACGAAGAAGCATTTTAGTATGCGACGATGAATTATTGTGGTGCAAAAACTAAGAGTTTTCGTGCTCTCTTTACGAATAACTTCACACGAATGACGAAAAACATTCAACTAGTCTCACTTTTTGACATCTTAAGGGGTTACATGGGTTTCACAGTTTAAAAAAATCTAAATTTTTTTTATCTTATTAAATTCTATAACATCTCTAGAATATTGTCCTAAATTTTTAAGTTGATCAAACTAATAGTTTCGGAGATACAGCCTTTGAGGACTTGTGCGCTTGCAGCTAGATAGGCTAACTGCACCGTCTTTAAGGGGTTAGGGGTAGTTAGAATTTTCAAAAAAATATTTTTGTTTTGCATTTTCGTTAAGTGTAAAATCTTAAAAATATTCCCTGAAAATTTCACGTTGATCCGGTAATTAGTTTTTGAGTTATTCGAGAAATAAGAAAGAGAGCTCGGGCACTTCAAAGCGCTAATGTGAAACTTTAAACGCGTTTTTCTCAAAACTATGTTTTTTGAATCGGCGACAACTGTAACTCAAAAACTGTTTAGTAGATTTTAATGAAGCTTTTAGAATATATAATAAACTCGGGCCTGATCGAAGGATTTATATTTTATCAAAAGTTTCGATTTTTTAAGACCAATTGACCTGTTGATTTTTTTCCAAAAATTTAGAAAAAAGTTTCCTGAGGCCGTCATTTTTTTAAGTTTTGAAAAAAAGTCCTTCGATCAGGCCCAGGATTATTTATTTATAAAACTATTTTTCGTCCGATTGATTTTAGGTGAATCTCCAAGGACTTATGCTTGTCACCGCAAGTACCTTGCTTTGGAACAGGGTCAACACAAACATCTATAACTTCGGAAATTAATTTTTTTTTTTTTAAATTATCGTGACTTCAAGTCAACACATACTATAATAATGTCATATTACTACTTTTGTAAAATAAAATGATTTAATCGCAAGAAAAAAAAATACAGAAAATTCTCATTTTTTCGAGCATCTGACTACCCCTAACCCCTTAAACGCGTTTTTCTCAAAACTATGTTTTCAAAGTCGGTTGTCAAGATTTCTCGCAAACTACTCAACCGATCTTGATGAAATTTTACGCATTTCTTCAAGATATCATTTACAAAGTCTTGAACGAAGGGTTTTTTTAATTACAACTATTTAAAAAAAAAAAAATGCCTAGAAATTTTCATCGAAATTTGCATTTTTTTTTAAATCCAATTTTCATTTTTTTTGTCCTTCGTCCAATACCTAGTTTATTGTCTTTACTGAAACACATGTTTTTTATTTTTATTTCTTGATGATCCTGAAAGAAGTTCTGCTGACAACGGGGATGCACCTTTTTTCCGAGGGACTGTCCAAAATGGCGTCGTAATGACTGCTATTTTGATATTTTGCTTTTAAATTTTACAAAATGTTTATTAAATATGAGTCTTTGAAATAAAAAAAAAAAAATTCATTAAAATATTTCATTTTTTATATGTGAAAAATTTTTTTAAAAAATGCCGTTTTTTGCCCGAGGAAACCCATGTCGGAAAGAATTCGGAGTGCACCACACCTCGTTAATCGAAGAAAATTGTCAACATAACCTTGTTGTTTGGCCTGCTTTGACCTGTTTTTTTGGTTTCGAGTCACCTTCGCCACGATATTCTGTCGATTGATCGCCTGTCTTCGACAAGAAGTAATTCATATGGGTGCATAAAATTTTGGACGAAGAATTCCTTTGAAGGATGCAAACTTCTGACGAAACTTGTCCTAATTTCAACCAAACTTTTCAAGTCCTTAGATACTGAATATGTGAATCCCGTTATCTGTGATTGACTTTTGACAGAAAATATCTGTCAATATATGAGAAATGTAATGTGAAATTCGGTCAGAATTTTTTCCTGATGATAAAAATTGTGTGTATCCAAAATGTATTGAATCGGGTCAATACCTGCTTTAGTCCCCATATACATAATATAAAAATTTTAGAACTGACGAATGATTTTATACCACATACTTGTATATTGGCCAATATCGGGATTATCTTAATAAAGTTGAGAGATCCTAGACCCCATACAACTAACAGACCTTAATTACCTGAAAATACTAACCTGGCTTTAATCCTTTCACGTTGCAATAGTATGAAATATTCGGTTATACCCGAACTTAGCTGCACCTTATTTGTTTGGTTTTATTTCTCTTCGCTTATTATAGTTGTTGTTTTATCGTTATAAACCCAACAAAGGCGCATAAGCTGTTTTGTAATAATCCGGATTAAAAGTAAATCTTAAATAATTGCAACAACAACAACAGAAGCGATAAAAAGCAATAGCCAATCCGAACAATAAGCAGACGCTTCAATATGGCACATACAGCAACAACAACAGTTATATTGAACACAGCTGCAAGCTGAAATGAAAACAATAGCAAAAAAAAAACAAACTAAAAAAAATAGTAATAATTAAACTCCAACAAAAGATAAGTGATTTCACCGGCAATGATTAGTGAGTCAAGCAACAAACGAGCCGCTCCATCACAACAACAACTGCACATATGTACGTGTAAGTAGTACAACAAGGAAAACAACATGCTCGAGCTTAACGCTTGAAGATGCTTTAATTGCCATGGCATTTGCTGTTGTTGTAGCGTGTGTTGTTGTTGCCGCTAGTTGTCATCTTACAAACGAGCATGCTGCGTGCCGCAATGCAATGAGTGAAAATGAAAATGGAAATTGAAATTCACATGTGTCGAACAAACGCTTACACACACTCACATATATACGAGAAAATACATACACACATACATATGTATGTACATGGCACACATAACGATGCCATCCTTATTGCAACATTTTGCACCACCACAATGTTGTGCGCGATTTTGTTTGGGATATTCGGGAATTAATTAACCGTTGTGGCGGCTGCGGCGCTTGCTTGCGCTGTTCGCGAATTGCGAATTTTTTGTTAGCTTTTTAATTAATTTTTACGCACATTTAATTGCCGTGCGTTGCTAACGAGACAACCATTTGTGTGCATAAGCGGTGATGTTTGTATGTATGTATGTGTCATTGGCGGTCTATGGCTGTGTATGTGTATGTGTAAAAATTTCGTAATTACTTTGCACATTTTCTTAGAAAAAAGTCGTATTTTCGAAAAATATGTTCGAATATTAAGCTATTGTGGTTTCTTGCTAAGCGTTGTACAATAAAATTTCTGAAGTTATGACTGGATTTTCTATTGAGCTCCAAAGACAGTAGATATGTATAGGAGGTGGGTTCAAAAAGATCACATAGTAAAGTTTAAAAATTTATCAATATTTTTAAAAGATAGCATTTTCTTAAAAAAAAACAAAATTTGTAGAAAAGTTACTCCGAAAATGCAGAGTTATTCATATTCCACGTCTTTACTATTGGTTAATTGGGATGATTATATATTCTTTAGGTCTCACTAAAAGGTGGTTTCACACAATAAATTGATTCGCACTGAAACAACCCGAAATCAACTAGGTGTGCTAAAATCCATATTGAGTACTAGTATTTCAAATGAAATGAAGTAGTCCTTCAAATTGAGAAAATACTGGGCTCAAAGCCAACATTTGTACTTAAAAGATATGCAAATCGTCGTAAGTGCTCCATAAAGATGTAGAAAAAGTAAAAACTTTATTAACTGTTTTTGTCACGCAGACTTTGTTCGAATTTTTGTTTATGTCTCATTAAAAATACATAATAATTTGTTTCGGCTGAAAGCCTCGTAGCCAGTGTTGCGTTATGTATTTATATAATAAAACTCTTTTTGCTACATGACTTATTATAAATAAATAAATAAATTTCGTTTCAATCGCATCCAGTTGATTTTGTGTAATGATATATGCGCCTTTTCTTCAATAACTTCTTTTATAGGACCGTATAACTATTGCATACGACTAACTTACAACATATACCCATATTTCACATCATAAACATGCCAACATGTGTTCTAACGACACCAAAATTTTCTCTTATGTGTGTGGAAGATACTGTTTTAAATCTCAAATGCATCCTCCGATTCAACGATTTACTGGGAGGAATCCAGATTAAGCTTATATTCCACATAAACTAT
The DNA here is from genome assembly GCA_027475135.1 of Bactrocera correcta. Lineage (NCBI taxonomy): Eukaryota > Metazoa > Arthropoda > Insecta > Diptera > Tephritidae > Bactrocera > Bactrocera correcta. Next base: position 3,198,120 of record CM050326.1, read on the forward strand.
GTGTAACGCTTGTGAACCCAGACATAAACCGTTTGCCAAAGCAATGACTTGAACCGAACCAAAGCATCATGTAAGTTATTGTTATTTTCATTTAACTCAAACAAAAGACAT